>JANHFL010000002.1:900895-911601 GCA_032468155.1 Oxyrhabdium leporinum
TAGATAGATAGATAGATAGATAGATAGATAGATAGATAGATAGATAGATAGATAGATAGATAGATAGATAGATGACAAAGAATGCAACAAAATTGCCTATAGTTCCCTTCTTATACATGTGTATTCATAGTAGATGGCAGCATACTGCTGCCCTTGAAATGGTTAAGCAGGTTGGAGTTGATTAATTCTTTAATAGAAGCCATAAGAAAACCTAGGGGGTGTAGATTAGACTAGGAAGTTGAAAAATGATCTTGGCTGTAATTAAAAAAAAACTTCTACATTGGGGCAAAACAATCACAGCATCATGATTGTTTCCATTAAATCTTCAAAAGTTGCCCTCAACCCGAAGAGACCTTATTTTACTTAGGCTGTGTATGTAGAATTGAATATATATTTTTACCTCATTTCATCTTCTGTTTGCATGATACAGCTGAAGGGTTGATATGTCATCAGTGTTACTCAGTTAGAAAGGACAATAGATGTCGAATACCATCCACCTGCAACGTGTCTACAAAACGATTTTGCTTCATTCAAAGAAACTCCAAAGGTGAGAAACTGTGGAACAAGTTAAATTAATCAACACTGGACAGAACCGTTCTTCTAAACAAATTTTACCAATAGAAAAGGATATTTGTAGCTCAGGGTTGAATTGTGGGGTCCTTCGTGTTCTCTAAGCCTGATGGTTTTCTTGCAGATGTTTCATCACTAAACTACGTAACATCATACTTAGTTTGGTAATGAAACGTCTGCAAGAAAACTAAAAAAGCTCAGAGAGCACCAAGGATCCCACAAATACTGCTTTCCTTAATATGTTCCCTTTTCCATTCTATTTGGGTGAGATTCTCTAAAACATAACTCTGGTTCTAACACTGACTTTGAAATTCACGAAGAAAGAATGGAAGGAGTTGCTTCTTAGGAAATGCCAAGTAAACAACCTATCTTATTCTAGGAATAAAACGTGAGACTATGTAATGACAATAAATACGTATATAGACAATCCTAACCGTTTACCTGTCTTTTCCTTTACAGGAGGACACATTAAGAGAATAAGACAAGGTTGCACCTCTTACTGTGTAGATACTATTCAGTTCAACAAAGCCTATATAAGGTATACCTTTTGCTGCAAGACAGATTACTGTAACAAATACAATGTTTGGCAGTTTCTTTAACTTCAGTCTTGGCAGGAATTCTACTGCTGACGACAGATATGTATCTTCCAAGCACTTACACAAACACATATACAAATACGGGGTAATGTGACTTGGTGGTAGATGGAGACTTCTATTTCTTTATATGAGCTAAAGAACCCATCGGGGTGCAGCTTTACAGTATATCTCTCCCCTAAGCTTTTGTGCTTTAGGGTTTTGTACAATGGTCTACAGATAAACCTTGTTTAATGACCACAATTGGGATGGGCTAGTTGGTTATTAAAGCAGTTGCTAAATGAAACTGTAGTTGTTTTTACAATTTGACTTCAGTTTTCCCCTGCTTTATAGACTCGCAAAGCTCATAAATAAGGATTTTTTTTTTTCAATTTCTATAGCCACCCATGTCAATCCATGACTCTGGACGGCTTACAATTCGAACAATATATTAAAATAAAAATGTTAAAAACATTTTAAAACAATAAAAAAACAATACAATTGTGCAAAATAAATATACATAGCAGCAGAGATACATGGATGGTCAGCAATAAAGCCAGGAAACAGGGCTCTTAACACATTCAGCACTCCAAGCTCAGGGTGGATTAGCTGCTAAGTTACTTTTTCAGCACTAACGATGAAATAGTTGCGACTAAACCAGTCAGTCAGTAAATGAGGATTACCTGTATTCACCAGGCTTAGGATTAAGGGAAGGGTGGGTGGAATGTCATTTTCAGACAAAAATGGCCCTTACACAACAACCTTGGCAAAACTTTGCTGCTTTTGTTAATATTGCTCCTTTCAGGAGATATATGAGCAATTTTGAAAGGCAAAGTGCCCTATCTTCACAACAGCTACACAGAGCCATCACCAAATCACTCCGGGACTGATGTTTTCCTCCCTGAGGTAAAAACTGTGAAGTAAAAAGACAAAGATGGTTTGGACCAGCAATGGCAGAGTCTCTTCTATAGCATCTGAGGACAAGAAAAACACATTTGCAGGACAGGCTGTATAGGGCTCGTAGTTCTCTTAAGGGCCACCCAAAACAATACAGACGTTTATGGCACCTTAAAGATCAATTGTTTCTTAAAGGTATACGCTTTGGTGGATCACACATGAGTTCATCAGATGGGTGGGATGTTTCTCCGATGTGGATATTGGATTTTTACAGCCACGACAGGATGATATTTGTGGGGGTAGAGAGTAGAAAGTGACTCTGATCCATCTCAAAATGTAGCAAGCACCAATTCATTTACAAAGCAGTTGTGGGTTGTGACAAAGGCATTTTTATGCTGGTGAGCAAACTCTGGTCAAGAAATGTTATTCTCTAATCCTTGAGAAACAGTGTAATACATCCTAATAAACTTGAGTTTGTATTTTCTCCTTCCCACATGCATGACTTGGTTTTTGAAGGAAATAAATATGAATAAAATACAAAATGAATAATAAAACTATATTTGCTTTGTCTTCTAATTAGGGAATTCAGACTGGTTTTATAGTTTCTCTGATTTCTTCCACCCTCATCTTTCCAAAAAAAAGGACCGTCTTGTTTCCTTGCCATTTTTTCCTTGCCAAATAACGAAACGGTTGGAAGGTTTTCTAAAACACAATGGGTACCTTACATTTCCCCAAACTAAAAAAAAAAAAGAGAGAGAATGATAGAGAGTCCAAGGGATTTTGATCCACTCTCTATGAAAGGATCTGGCTTCTACAAAAGGATACTGATGGGTTACACATTTTGCACACTCATTTAATGTTTGCCCTACTGAAAATAGTCGTATACCTGATTCTGGATGGCTGACAGTGTCATGGAACGGGAACTAAAGATGGTTCCT
This sequence comes from Oxyrhabdium leporinum, assembly GCA_032468155.1. Lineage (NCBI taxonomy): Eukaryota > Metazoa > Chordata > Lepidosauria > Squamata > Cyclocoridae > Oxyrhabdium > Oxyrhabdium leporinum. The sequence continues at coordinate 903,873 of JANHFL010000002.1, forward strand.
TTAGCCCAGGGGTGGGATAATTAATTTTCACAAAGGGCCACCTGAGAAACTGGGACGGTTGTGGAGGGTCAAACCAATAGGCTGAAGTTTATACTGCTTAATATTATATTTTTTTTGCTTTATAAAAAAGAAAATTACATGGTTTAGATTAGCTGCTACTACCGTAGTAAGAATACATCTTATGTCTTATTTACACGTGATTTCTAATTAGATAATTACATGTGAGTTCTAACAGGCATGGTGGCACAGGTGTTAGAATGCAGGGTTGCAGGCTAACTCTGCTGACTGCCACGAGTTCAATCCTGACTGCCTTATGGTTAACTCAGCCTTCCATCCTTCCGAGTTTGGTAAAACGAGGACCCAGATGGTTGGAGGCAATATGCCGACTCTGTAAACTGCTTAGAGATGGCTATAAAGCGCTATGAAGCAGTATATAAATCTAAGTGCTATTTCCAATTGATCTCAGGCCACAGAGGCCAGCCAAAGGGCCAGATGTGGCCCAGGGGCTGTGAAATAACCAGATCTGCCTCAGCCCCTAGGGGACATTTATTGCAGCTTTCAGTTGTTAATTTGAATGAAACAGATTTAAGAAGCTTCCCCCCACCCCCCAATTTAAAAAAATAAAATAAAATTCCAAGTAGCTCATCCAAGCAAACTATGGACAAAGCTGTACCAAAGGTGCTTTTTCAACACGCAATTGCACTTTGTTTGTCCAGTTGCCTCTTGAAAAAGTATCTTTGGGACAACTATGATCTGGATGACTGAGAATCTCCATAGACATATGGAAAATGCCGACATCATCTTCTGCAGACTGCACCCTCCCAAATCACGTTATGTCCACCTACGTTAATTACTGTTGAGTTTTGTTTGTTTATTATTAAATTTGTTTGCCTCCCATTTTGCTGCTAGGTGACTCTCGCTGTTTCCCAATAAAAGTGATGCTGGTTAATAAAAATACCAAACCTTTTGCATCTAGGTGTTGATGTTATCATACCTCTCTAGACCTACGTACTTAGAGTCAGCACTGCCTCCTTAGAGGTCCCACACTGTGTGCCTATCACAATGTACCCAAAGTGGGAGAATCAAAGAAGAAAATAGGCAACCTTTGGCCCATCTCGTTCTAATCAAATCATTACGACCTTTCTGAGATGTTAGTTGCTGCATTAGGACTTGACTGGAGATTCAATCTGGAAGTTGCTAAGTGGGAAAATTAAATGAGATGGCAATGCATTTTCCCTTGCAGAACATATGATGACTTGTCACTACCTGCACCAACTACAAATCAATCGTCAGGTAAGTTGAAGATTCCCCCCCACCCAAATCACTGTAGCTTTCCCAAAATCATGGTAGCTTCTTTTGCCATCCCATTACATTATGGTCTGACGTTATTACTATTATTATTTTCAATTCATTAAAGTCACAGTTGTGATTCCTCTTGAACGCAAGCAACACCAAGGGATGATGAACAGACTACTGAATTATCTACTCTGCATGCTTTTCATCATATCCACTGGTAAGTCTTTAAACTTCAACCCCTGTAGAAAAGGTGGAGAAAATATTTCAGGTCTTGAAATATAATCAAAGCATTTTACAAATCAGTATAGGTAGGTATAGGACTTATGCCCACAACTGAGCTCAAAATTTCTGTTACTAAGTGTTAAGTGAATTTTGCCACATTTTTTGTGCCTCGGCTATTAAGCAAATCACTGCAGTTGATAAGTTAGTAATCTGATTGTTAAGTGAATCTGGCTTTCCCATTGACTTTGCTTGTCAGAAGGTCACAAAAAGTGACCACGTGACCTCGGGATTCTGCAACCATCATCAATATGAACCAGTTGCCAAGAATCTAAATTCTGACCACAGGATCCTAGGGATGTTGTAACGGTCATAAGTTTGAAAAACGGCCACAGTTTTCAGCATCGATGTAACTTTGAACAGTCACTAAATGGACTGTTGTAAGTCAAGGTTACTCAAAGATGTTGAGATTTGGAAAAAGTTCAGAGAAGAGATACTAAGATGATCAAAAGCCTGGAGACTAAAACCTACGAAGAACGGCTGCAGGTTTTGGATTTGGCTAGTTTAAAGAAAAGGAAAATTAGGGGTGACATGATAGCAATATTCCAGTATTTGAGGGGCTGCCACAAAGAAGAGGGAGTCAAGCTATTCTCCAAAGCACCAGAGGGCAGGACAAGAAACAATGGCTGGAAACTAACCAAAGCGAGAAGCAACCTGGAGTTAAGGAGAAACTTCCTAACAGTGAGGACAATTAATAAATGGAATAGCTTGGCTTCATAAATCATGGGCGCTCCATCACTGGAGGTTTTTAAGAAGAGTCTAGACAGTCACTTATCTGAATTAGTATAATTTCGCCTGCTTGAGCAGAGGGCTGGACTAGAAGACCTCCAAAGTCCCTTCCAGCTCTGTTCTGTTCTCTTCTGCTCTGCTGTGCTGTGCTCTGCTGTGCTCTAGTCTAGTCTAGTCTAGTCTACTCTACTCTACTCTACTCTACTCTCTAGAGTCTAGACTATCAACCAAAGGATGATACAGGAGTAGTGGATCATATTACAAGCACTCCTCAAATTATCACCACAGTTAATAAAAGAGAATATTTGTAGCTCAGGGTTGACATGAGGGGTCCTTGGTGCTCTCTGAACTTGCTTGTACTAGCACTGATGATTTTACCTAGTTTGGGTAATGAAACCTCTGCAAAAAAACAACCAAACTCAGAGAGCACCAAGGACACCACAATCCTCCTCCTCCCCTCCTCCTCCTCCTCCTCTACTTCACAATCCCCATTCCCTTCTAGCACTGATGATGTTACCTAATTTGGGTAATGAAACCTCTGCAAGAAAACAAGCAAGCTCAGAGAGCACCAAGGATCCCTTATGACCACCATTGTACCAGAAAATTCTCTGTTAAGTGGTGCAGTCATTAAGTGAAGCATCACTTGTCTGTGCCTGATTTTATGACCTTTTGGCTGTAGTTATTAAGCGAGACATCACATGATGATTCTGTGCAATTTTCCCTTCCCCTCTACTTGTCGGAAGCAGCTGAAAACGTCACAAAAGGGATCACAGTCCTGAGACGCTGTGACTAACATAAATACGAGCCAGTTGCCAAGTGCCTGGATCATGATCATGTGACCATTGCTATAGTCATAAGCGTGAGGACCAGTCATAAGTCTTCCATCTTTAGTGCTGTCCTAATTTTGAACAGTTGCTAAACAAATGCCTGTAAGTTGAGGGCTATCTGTACAAAATCTTTACAGGTTATATAATACTGGAGTTAAAATGTGCCCCCCTTTTTTAAAATAATCAAATTGGAGAACACACAAATATTGTAGAGAACATGAGCTTCGCTGTCAAGAGAAAAAGAGCTTGTTTTCTTTTTCAAATTCTGCAATATAAATCTTAAAAAGGTCAAATGATACACTATTCCTATGAGTTACAATAGAGGTGAGTAAACTTCCTTGTCCGTAATAATAACCACAATATTTTCGGCGATCATTGACTAAAAAGGGAGGAGAATTGTATTTCTAACAGTTGCGTAAGCCATAAATCTTATTTAGGGATGGGAAAACAATCTTGTCTTCTTGTGGAAATTCTGGAACTTGCTCTAATTCGGAGGTGGGGGGGGAGCCAGTATACCTTGCCTAACTAGAAAGCCAGTTGGGGTTCATTCAGTTTGGCAGAAACTTCCTTTTTGGAGGCAGAAAGAAAGGCAGCCTTTCCCCTTGTTTATGGACAACCCTGCTGGTTTTAATCTCGGAGAACACGCTGGATCAATTGCTGCTTCGCTGTTAAGTTTTCCACCTTGGCTTTCCTGTATCTTCAACACCGATGACCAGATGCTGCTGGCGTGAGCCTATCTTTTTTTTTTGCTCTCGCAAACCGGGTTGCTTGTGACTGGAACGGAACAGAATCTTTTTTATGGCCCTGTCGCGTGTGGTGTTGTGATTCCCTCAGCTTGGCTTTCTCCCCAGCTGATAATTCCCCATGCAAACCTACTGCTGCAGACAAGGCAACCCTGGTAAACATAAGAGAGAGCAAAACAAAAGAGGGAGGTTCGTGTATCTGGCAGGCGTGGAAAATAATTGACAGGTAGATTCACACAGCTAAGAAAATTTCAGGTAAGGCTGTTTCCCCCTTCTCTCTCCCATCCACTACCCCACTTTTTTCCCCCCGAAGAAAATATAAATAAATATGTGCAGGTGGCCCGTAGAGATGTTTGAGAGATAGGCCACGAAACTCTGATGATGTCGATTGTGTGCAAGGCAGGCTCTTTTAGTAAGCAGGAACCCAGTGATAAGATAAAAGTGTTTCTACTTGTTGGAGTAAGCAGGCATTGGCTTTACTGTCCGGAGAAAGAAGCCTGTAGAAAAAGTAGAAGGTGGTCCCGTCTTTTCTTGAAATCATGATCTGGAGGTCTTCTGCTCTTCGGTTATATATATATATATATATATATATATATATATATGTATGTATGTATGTATGTATGTATGTATGTATGTATGTGTATATATATGTGTGTGTGTGAAAGATACTTTTGGAAAAAAAGATAGAGGACTTGGCAGACTCAGGGGTGGAGTGGCAGCACAAAATAGTGGAGATGAAAATAATAATGTTTGGGTTAAAAATGAAACATATAGATAAAGACCCAAGGGAGGAGATGGAAGGCAAGTTAAAAAAAAGAAGAGAAATTTCCAAGAGGGTGAGAGATGATGGATAGCAAAGACTTTTCTTTGAAAACACGATTGGCTGTACTAAAAATTAGAATAGACTAAAAAATCAGAAATAGGGGGAATATTGCTATGCATATTTTATCTAATACTATTAAAGTGAAGATTAGAGGTTAAGATCAGATTTTGAAAAAGGATGCTATCAGGTATGCTCAAAAAATAATGTTATTACTATTAGAATGATGTAACAAATATTGAATAAACGAAAAAATGAAGGACTGAGTGCTGATACAGATATGTATAATAACATTAGACCATGTAAGTTTGATTAATGTAGTAACTTCCATTTGTATTAATATTTTTGTATCAAAATGAATGATACTTTGCCACCAATATTATTGATGTATGTTTTAAAAATAAAAATAAAAACTTTACACAAAAAAAAAAGTGGGCAGCATGCTAGTTTAATTTATTACTATTATTTTCAAACTGCATCCTTTTTTTGGGATTGCTCCAGAATAAAATGACAAACTTTACATGGTGAGCTGCCAAATAGATTCTCTTTGCTGCAGAATTAGATCTAGCCTTGCTACATCTCAAGAACTCAGATGCTTTCCATAAAAAAAAATGACTTATTAACCTGGGTGGTTGTAATACTGAGTTCCAGTTTTAATACAGACAGTTCTAAGATATTTGTAAAAGTCAATAACTACATGGTATAAGGTCCCCTGCTTTGGGTAGGAGGTTGGACTAGAGGACCTCCAAGGTCCCTTCCAGCCCTATAAATAGCTAATGTAAGACTAGCACCTTCATTTTGGAGAGTAGGAAAAAATTAACCTTGATCTTACTGTACTTTCCAATCATGCCCCAGTGTGGATTCTTCTACTTCTTAAGAAAAAAATGTTGTTAAAAACCAAAACAAGAGCATTCCCCCCCCCACTTGAAATGAAAAATGGTATCAAATATTATGCCATAATAATGATTTAATGTGGGTCATCATGATAAATTGTAAGCCAAAAGATTTCTGACTTTATAGGAATCAGTTATATATCGTATTTTACTCACTGGTTCCTATTTGGCCTCTCCCATTAATGGAAGTTCTTGGCTGTTCCTTTTAGTGGTAGTTGCATCCTTATAAGCATAAACCAACAATCAAAGTTTATTTTTGGGTTTACACTTTTTTAGAAGCAGCAAGACAGATACCTAATTTGATCGAAAAGATAATCCATGTAAATTTATTGCAAGTGAAGAGGGGAAAAAGCTGGAGTAAGCATGCCTTAGTGTTTCTCCATAGAGCTTATTCCAAATAAACCAGGATTCTCTGGAATGATAGCTTTCCTTTCTGTGGGAATCTCATTCCAGTTTTCCTGGTCTACAGCATCAATTTTATGGTGGGAAAGCCTTTGAGGGGGTGGTGTTTCTTTTTTAAAAAAATAATTAAAAAGCCTAATTAATCAAAACAGGAGCTGCCACCTTGACATTCTGCTGCTATAATTTAAAATCCGAGGGGATCATTTGAAAACATGGAAGAGACAGAAGAAAAGCAAAGTACTTTGGAGGTAAGATGCTGCCTACCTCATCAGGAGGTTGTGTTGTGTTCAAGAGAGGAGGTCAGTACAGTTTAACATATCGCTGAAGCTGCTATAGGACCAGTCCTATTTTATTTTGCATTTCCCTCCAGCTATTGGGTCTTTCTTACTCCATCTCCTAACTAGATAAGCACTTCTTAAGTATCATGGATACGTTAGGAACTTGTATTTATAGATGAAACTCAAACTGGCCAACTGGCCAGTCTTCAGCAAGGGATTCTAGACCGTAGAATCTAGACTAAGAGGCAGGAAGAATGATATATAAGAAAAATACAAGCCACCAATGGATATCAGATAATCCTTGTTTGCAACATATCCTTTGAAATATGATTGCAGAATGGTGTTTCCTTCCTTAGAAGTGCTGAGCTAGCCTTCCCCAGTTAGGGCAAATCTGCGTTTACCCTCTTTAATCAAGGATTCTAGATTTTCTTCACTTACTTTTCATCTTTTTTTTTTCCTAAACATTTCTATTTGGCAAATCTTGAGTCACAATGTCACAAAGAGCTTTATCAAACTGCCACAATATTACGGCAAGACCTGAAAATTAGCTGCATCTAGGTCAGCATTAGATGCAAGAAGGGGTATTCAAAACTCAAAAGTTTTTGCTGCCATCCAGTGATTGTGACCGATGTTTGTGTGTTAACACAAAGAATTGTATACCTATATGTATACATACACAAATGAGAAAAGAGGGGAGAAAATAACAAAAGGGGCAGAGGGGGAAAAAATGGAAAGAAAAATACAGAAAGAAAAAAAAAGACTACAAAAATATATTATGTGACTTAAATAGGAACCTAAGTTTAAAATACATCATTTACCTTGACAAATTTATTCTTAATGTAAGGTCATAAAAACATGCCTACCATTAATGATTTATTGATTTATAGCTATGAATATCATAAAGTTTATTCTAGGATTCTTGTACATATAGCTGTCTTAGTGATCCTTTTTAATTGCTTATTAAGAATACTAAGTTTAGAACCAACTGAACTATGCTCTTAATACTTAATAGTAAGTCAAGATTTTACAAGTTGCTAATGCATCTGACCTGTACTGTACATTTGAGGCCAAGATGCAACAAACAAACAAATATCAAGTATTTTGTTTTAATATATCACTATTTTCAAATCAAAATTCCTCTTGCAGTAAAACAAGCAGTTTAAAAAGATGATTGGCAATAAATTCATCTAAAGTGTCAATCAATATCCTTCTGTCTGCCTGTCCTATCTTATCTGCTTGTCTATCCTATCAGTCTGGTCTGTCCTGTCCTGTCCTGTCCTGTCTTTCCATCCATCCGTCCGTCATCTATCATCTGTCTATCTGTCCGTCCATCCATCCATCCATCCATCCACCCATCCACCGTGTCTGTCTGTCTGTCCGTCCATCCATCCGTCCATCCATCAATCCATCCACCCACCCACCGTGTCTGTCTGTCTGTCCGTCCATCCATCCATCCATCCAT
>JANHFL010000003.1:0-11770 GCA_032468155.1 Oxyrhabdium leporinum
CAGGAGTGGGATTTGGGGGTTTGGCAAGTCCCACAGAATCTTTGCTAAGGGTCCGCCTGAACCCCCACGAACCCCCAGCAGCCCACCCAACTGAAGCTCTTCTGTTTGAGTATAAAAATATTTTTGGGGACCAACGAATCTGCTCCATAATAAATATCCAGCAATAAAGTTCAGGTTCCATTATATAAGGAAATCATAGGGTTAGGCTTATTCATTGTAGCAATAGCACTTAGATTTGTATACTGCTTTGCAGTGCTTTACAACCCTCCCTAAGCAGTTTACAGAGTCAGCATATTGCCCCCAACAATTTGGGTCCTCATTTTACCCACCTCGGAAGGATGAAAGACTGAGTCAACCTTGAGGCTGGAAAGATTTGAACTGCCAAATTGCAGGCAGCTGGCAGTCAGCAGAAGTAGCCTGTAGTTCTGCACTCTAACCACTGCGCCACTGTGGCTCATTATGGGCCTTTTATGTATGATTAGAAACCCATAAAGATCCATTTAGGTTATCAAGTCCAACCCCTTGCTGGATGCTGAAATCATAATTCAAGCATCCCTGGAAAATGGTCATCTGACCTCTCCTTGAACATCTGCAATAAAAGGAATTCTATCATTCTCTAATTGCTGAACTGTTCTTACTTTTTAAAAAAGAGGAATCTGATTTGATGTCTATGGGGTGATTGGATGGCTGTGTTTGAGGGCAATATGGAGAAAATGAACTAAAACATCATATTTACACAGTGTTCCAAATGCAGGAAAAATAAATTTACAGTGGCCTTCCTTAGCCACTGTACATACATACTGACACTAATGTCTATATGTTATGTAGATACACTCCATGAGGATAACCGTGGTGGCTTGCTCTTCCTAGCAAATATACTCAGAACAGAAATGTGCAGAAAATGCAGCATGGTGATTTGTGCTTTGCTGATTTGAGGAAGTCTGATATAAATTGTTTCAGGCATGACTCACTTTGCCTAATTCTGAGAAAATCTAAGACTTCATATATTACTGTGTTGTCTTACATGAAATGGGAAGTATGTCACTGCCTTTTGTCCAGATTACTTTAAATTTGCAGGGCCAGCAGCATTTCCCAAGTGAATAAAGTAATTTCTGTTTTAGGCATTAGTAATGCTTTAGGATTTTTCTATTACACTGGTCAACACTCATATGGGCAAGACCAACCATATTTCACAGAAGAATAAATAGGGAAGGTTATATGAAAACAATTAGAAAATTAGTGGGCAGGCAGACTGATCAAATGTTGTAATATATTGGATATCTTGCAAAGAACAAGTATAGCCCTGGATGATAGTGTCCCTAATGGTAGAATGGTAGTCTGTGGACCCAAATTCGGTCTATCCTTATTCCTTTACTTTCAGGAAGGATACTGGAAAAGTATCAAAAGTTTAACGTTTTGCCTGGCAACAGCAATGCCATTTCTTTTTCCCAAGCTGATATATAATGTAAGGAGGCACTTGGGAAGGCAGGCAGCAGAGGAGTTAAGTTACAGGAGATGAAGATACAATAAAATTTTAAAAGAGTCTTGTTTTCTTGCTTCTCTCACTTCTCACAGCCCAGTATGGTAGGACTAGTTCAGTTCATGATTTCTGCAGGCTTTTCCGATTGCTTTCTGTATTTATACATGCAGCAGAGAGAGGAGAACAACTAAGATCAGAATATCTTATTTTGCCATCAGCTACTGTATTTCTCTTACTACAGCAAAGGATGAATTCCATTATGGACAGTTGGTGAAGAGAAACTCAGTGAAAGAAGGAAACTCAACACTGGCCAAGCTGTCTTTATCCCCTTGGTCTAATCTTTTCATGAGCATCTGCTGACAGTCTGTCAGACTTGTGAAGTAGACCAGACAAAATGCTTGGACTGATTCTACTCTATTGTAAGGTTATATTAACAAAATCTTGAAAGTCTGAAGGAACATTGGATGCCCATTGCCTTTACAGCCCAAAAAACTTAGGAAAGTCCCATCTGAGATCCTTGCCACCCATATTCCTTTTATGGGCTAAATTGTCTCTTATCTGACTATTGCCCTGGCTGTGGCTCTTCCCTGTCTCCCAAGTTCATTCCCATGTACCATTATAGATTACTTCCTTTGCAGTTTCTTGTAACTTAGTCAGTGTGGCAAGCCTTTGATGTGGTGCCCTCCATAGCATGCAACAGACTTTTCCAAAAGGCTTGAGCTTTTCCCTTCCTTCACATATTTTTGAAGATCGTTGTGTACTTTTGGATGGATTTCAGGCATCCATCTGCATATTTTTTATATATTTTCTGTCATATTGCACTGGTTTCCTTTGATATTATTTTTCACCTTGACTCTTTATTATATATCAGAGTCCTGCAATTGGGGTAGTTAACAAGTATAGTAAATAAGATGAACAAAGTTCTAGTAATTAAAATTGTAATGTTATTAATGCTATTAATGCTGTAAAGGGTGTCCAGAAAAAGAAAATAAAAAGTCAAGGTTTTGGCCACAACCATGCAATTGAATCATGCCATTATTTTTATGTGTGTGATATCAAATGTAAAAAAAAGTGGGTCTTTGATGACATCATTGTGCCCACCTGTATAAAGCCATGGAGATAGCCTTGAAGGAAATATTCAGAAGCTCCTACAAAAAGAAGAAAGAGCATAAGAATTCACTGACCCTCAGAAAAGGTGGTAACACCTATACATAAAGCTTTGTTCAGCAATAAAGCCCTGACTTTTTTTGACACCCCTTCTCTGTCTTATTCCTTTGAATCCTACAATGGATTGCAGGTCTTTTCTGCATATAATTTCTGCAGTACAAACAGACAGATAGAAACTTTGTTTTGGTCATTGACCAATAAAAGTACAACCAATAAAATGAGCAACACAAAACTATCTCCTAACCACAATTTGCTAATATAGCAATAGCAATAGCACTTAGATTTATATACCACTTCACAGTGCTTTACAGCCCTCTCTAAGCAGTTTGTATGTTTTACGTATGTTGTATTATAAACTGTCCAGAGATCTTCAATTTATTGATTGGTTAAAAATTAATTAATAAAATAAAATAATTAAATAGCAATCCAGATCAGCGGCCTGAATGGGTTCAGCTCTGCAAACAGAAAATGTTAGACCAGTGTGTTTTTCTGCAGCTTCAAAGACTGATGGATAGTACTTTAAGTCAGGAGTAAGGAAAACTCCCATGTGAAAAAATGGTGTGGAAACTTATGTGATTTAACTTTAATAGTGACATGGATAATTGACACCCTGAACTGAGTGTGCAAAGGGGAAATTGAATTTAAACCAGGCAGCCACAAGGAGAAGAAAATTATATGCTAAATCACACAATACTTTGTCAAAGTGGATATCTTTCCCATCATTTGTTTGGCTGCATTAAAAATGCTACTTTCCAATAAAATATTGATATCAGAGATTATTCACTGAAGTCTCACATTGGAGTCATACACATTCAAATTTATTTCTCTTAATAAACTGAAAATACTGTATTAAATAACACAAGCAACAGTGCTTTTTCATGGTTGTTATTAATTACCTAATTGCAGTACCATATTGATAGTTATTATTCATTAATTGTCATGCACATATTTCTGGCTATCATTCTCAAGCAATCTCAAGTTGTATTTGCTCATACTAGACATTCATCTTCCCCCACCCTCCTGCCAGTAAAATCAATTATGATTTAAATTTTGAATTTCTCTCAATAAAATTGGCATTTCAGGACTTGGTATGGTATCCGAAGTTTTTTTTAAACTATGTCTATAATTGAGATTAGTGCCTCTTCTGTAAGATTGTATGCACTGCATTTTGTTACATTTATTATACAAATTGAAATGCATAATAATATGCAGCTTAACATCCTATGAATATATTTTAGCATTCCCCAGCAGTAGTTAATATGCTAACCAACTTTACTGAAAGGCATACAGATGTGGAAAGAGTCTATCTAGGGACTTTAATTATCACCTTGTCAAATTCAAATTATTATCTTGCAAGTTCATTTCCATAAAGTATCCCCTTTACTGTTGGATGATTTAACATGTGTCTGCTTCTTATCTTATTTGTAGGCCAGTTCTGTCAGTTCATGATGTTTACCATAACTGATTTTGTCACAAAAATTTTCACAAATGGGAGATCTGGGCAGGAGATGAGGTTGTGTGAAGTAGAGAAGAGCTGGCTGGTATTTATCAACTATTATGTTTCATAAATCAAGCAGAAAGTGAAACCAGTTTAATTTGAGAGAGGGCAAATCATCAAAGAGCTTCAGCAATGATTTAGTGGATTAATATCTGGAGAAAGTCATTTCTCAGATTGGCAAATCATTTCATGGTTGAACCTAGAATGGTTCCAAATTTCAGAGCTGAAGAAGAAGGAACTGGGCTGAATTGTAGTTGAGAAGAGAAAAAACAATACAGAGCATGTTTGGACTAAGTTATCCGTTTGGAGTAAGTTATCATTTCTACTTATTGCAAATGGGTGTCTTGATTGTATGCTTTAATGATGATTATTCTCATTTCTGAATTTTTCACTTCTCCTTTCAGTTACTTTTAATTCTAGCACATGTAAATCAAGCACAATTCTAAGTAGATTGCTTCAGATGCTAGTGCTACTGCATCTAGTGTACAATAAGGATGGGCAACCCATAATCCTGGGATTGTAATGACCTATGGCAATTTAGATCTCTAGCAAGGGAGATCTGGCTCATTCTGCTATATGGAGAGGGCAGAAATGAAAGAGGGAAAAGAGATGTCACAAAGAAAGAGAATGGCTGACTCTTCCCACTTGGGAACTCAGACCATTCATTGCTTGTTTAAGTTCATGATACTGCAGTGGAATTCTGAGAGTTGACGTCCATACCTCTTAAAGTTGCCAAGGTTGAGAAACACTGCAGTGCTGCCTTCTTATAGCTTTGTCCAAGAGAATGAGAGAGAGAAATATTTGGACAGCAATTTGAGCTGCTATCTTTTCCCATTAATTACCAACAAATTATAATATCTGGAAGGTCAAGAAAATTAGCACAGACCATTTTGTGTGATGGGAATGAGTGAATTTGAGCTTTATTTCAGGAGCAAAAGTTAATTAAAATTTAGAGTCACATGGAAAGGAGCCCAACAATTAGTAGCTTGAGGTAGTGATATAAAGTTGATCAAGCAGCTAGTATTTATCTTATCCCACAAGTTACGTTTTTCTAACTAGATCAAATGACCTGCAAAAAAAGAGAGATAAATATTACTTTACAGTCTGGGCTTTAATCAAATTCAGAGCTGCCTCTCTTCCCTTCAATTACTTTAAAAACAAGATGTTGGGAGACACTCCATAGATCTTCTGTTCTGTATCACATCTACTTCAGGACATCCACAATGTTTCCAAGCAAGTAATCTGCAGAGCTATATGAGTAAAACTGCAGTGCAAGCCCATGCCCTCCAAACAAAGCTCTTATTAGATAAAATACTTTATTATAGAGAAACCCAAAACAGCAACATAAATGTAGCAAAACAAAGGAATTGCTTAAATGGATGCCTTTCTCCTCTGGTACATTTGTGTATAATTATCCAGCAAGACTTGTAACTTATGGGTTCTACAGCCTTTCATTAAAAATATATCAAAGCCTCTATAGAAACACCAAATAGTTTCAAGGCCACCCTCAGGTTAAGAGAAATGAACCGGAGAAAGTCTACTATAGCTTTTCCCAGTCTGAGAATCCTGGATGTCCAGATATCTAGATGGTGCCGAGTTGGGAAAGGTGACTTTATTGAGGGCTACCAGAACTGGACTACACTTTCAGAAAATCACTCATATTCAGTATTTTCTACTGTGATCTAGCATTCATCTGGATTTTTGAAACATGGGTATGGAAGCCCTAATTTGTCCCTAATAATACTTCAATAGCACATAGAGATACAATAAGTTAAATACATTATGTAACCAAAAGTAAAGCCAAGTAAAAAAAAGGTAACGATTTATCTATTAATTGTGTTCCACTCTAGGGCAGGGTGCTCACCTCTGTTTCTTGGACAAGAGACCCAGCATTGTCCAAATACAATTTCTGTGGTCATGTGGCCAGCATTCCTATATGTCAAGGTGCATGGAACACTTACGTTCTCACTGAAATGATACCTATTAATCTACTTGCATTTGCATGCTTTTGAACTGCTAGGTGGGTGAAGCTGGCGGTCAAGTAACAGGAGCTCACCTGGTTCTGTGGAGCTCAGGTCTCAAACCTAGGCTGTCAGTTCTTCAGCTGACAAACTCAGTGTCTCTAACTGCTGAGTCATCATGCCCCCAAATAACCAGTATGTTAGCACAATGTGGACCTCTTTTACTTGTGACATCTGCTGAAAGTCAGTAGCTCAAGTTGAAGCAATAGGCAACTTGATTTTGGCCGTAGTCAGGATTAGCTACAGTCTCCTATGTTTGGTAATCTAATTTGAGCTGGACTGCCATGGTTTTTGGCCATGATTGGTGGTGGAGTTCATAAAAATAGAGCAAAACATAGATGGCATTCAGATACAGGAAAACTAAATTGATCAATTCGGTTGTTTTAAAATCTACTTGTGTTTGACATTTATCTAAAAGCATCCCATTCTCCAGCTCCAAAAGGATCTTTGAAATTTAATCCTTCAATTCTGCTCCTAAAGGAGAATATTTGTAGCTTAGTGTTGACATGAGGGGTCCTTGGTGCCCTTGTGAAATTAAAGAATTTTCATTACTAAAGCAACAGGCCAACCTTCCACAAGAGAAACTGTATAAGGACTTTATTTAAATGAGTCCAAACACAATGCAGCAGAAAAAGGAAATAGAACATCTATATAACATATTCCAACAAAATGGATATCAGCTAAACTTTATCAACAAGTCCCTGATTACTCAACCCAATACAGCACAACCAACACAAGTCCTAAAAAGAATTACACTGCCATATGTCAAGAATATCTCAGAAACCACCAACAGCCTACTATAACCACATGGAATCAGCATAGCACAGAAGCCAACTAAAGCCTTTCAAAACATCCTAAGCAGACCAAAAGACTCAAGAAACCCACATGAAAAAGCAGGAGTCATCTACATCATACAATGCAAGGACTACAAAAATCACTACTTAGGACAAACAGGTGGAAGACTGGCAGAATGCACCCATAAACACCAACTAGCAGTCAGAAGAAATTGCTGAAAAGTCTTTAATTTCACAACCTATAGACAGATTTAACCATAGTTTTAATAGGGAAAATGTGACCATCGTAGATCAAGAGAAGTCCAAAAATGCAAGGGAACTTCTAGAAGACTGGCACTGTGACAAATCAGCCATCAATAGACACATAGACATTAACAACATATACAGACTGTGCAAAAAAAACTACCATCCAGCCCAAAAAAGAACACAAAGCCCCTCTCTACCAGCAATCAGCACCCATATCAATATAGATTAACTCCAAGATTAATCTGACCAACAATCAATCAAGCAATACTTCAATCAAGAAACTGCCAAAGAAGCCAACTGCAAATAGCCAACCAAAGAATCTCTAAACCACCTCTACCAACACTGAAAGGCAAACCACCAGAATATAAAGCTGGCAGCAAATTGCACTCCTTACTAGCTGATGATGTTACCTAGTTTGGGTAATGAAACATCTGCAAGAAAACAAGCAAGCTAAAAGAGCACCAAGAACCCCTCAATTCTGTTCTTCCATATTCATTTGTTTCATAACCTTTTCTTGACTTTTACATTTCAGATTTTGTTGTCATATAACTGTGCAATTAGAATAAAACAATTTTAAATGATTCTGTCAAGTGTTCAGTGTTAGTCTATATTCATACACAGACATAAAATAGAAAAGATTTTGCAAGGTGTGATTCCATACATTGATTTTCAATCTATTGGTTATTCAGTGGCCATATTTGGACATCTGATTTAATCAGGACTAACAGCTTACTGTTATATACTTTAAATTGCCTCCACTTGGGTTTTCATGGCAATGAGAAAGGTTATACAAATGAATCCTGCTCTGTCCATAGTTTATTTTCCATTATTTATTTATTAATCAAATTTACATGGCTACCAATCTCACAGAAAACAACTCATTATATGTGAGTCAGAGATCATCTCTCAACAAACTGACCTAATTGATTGATTCATTTGACTTGCAAGGCCACCTACTTAGCATGCAATTTTGGACAGCTTAACAATCCATTAAAAAAAATTAGAAGTATCCTGTAAAGGGAATTGAAATGTTAATGGGGAAAAATTAAAATAATTTGATGCATTAGGAGGTTTTAAGATTAACAAAGAAAAGATGGAGATATTAACAAAAAATAAATAAAAGTACAAGATCAAACAGAATTGATGAATAAAATGGGTGTTAAGATTGTGAAGAAGGTAAAATATTTGAGTATCTCTATGACAAATGCGAATTGTATGTTATTTCAAAATAACTATGTTAAGACCTGGAAGGAATTTTTAAAAAGATATGTTAAAAAGGGAGAAACTACAGTTGTTATTCCTGGAGAGAATTTCTGTGATTACGATGACTGTTTTGCCTAGAATGATGTTTTTGTTTCAGATAATACTTGTTTTGACAACTGATGTACCATTTAAATAATGGCAGAGGGATACTTCATTTATTTATTCATTTATTTATTTATTACATTTATGTGGTTTTCTGATCTCACAAAAAGTGACTCTGGGTAGTATATAACAATCAACAAGACAAATACATAAAAGCGATCATTATAAAAATATAAAAGTCATCTTTAAAATAAAAATTTAAATTAAAAAAAAATATGCAAACCATATGGAGAGAGTAAAATATCAAATGCAATTGAGCCATCTAAGAACATCTCTGATTCCCTGACACAGAGCTGGTGACACAATGAGGTCTTGAAGGACTTCTGGAATGATAACAGGGTGGAGGCAACCTGACTTTGGGCTGGGGGGAAATGATGACTTGCAGCAAGATTATTGTATGCACAAAGTTGGAAAGATGATGGAACTTGCTGAGATGGCCAAATTAATGTTTTGATCAGAGAAAAGACACTGTCTACCTTTACTGTTGACTGGAAACCTTTTATAGACATTTTGCATGAAACAGATAAAATATGAACGTATAATGTTTGGTTTTGATGACTAGACAGACTAGGTAATTTTAAAAAAGGAGTTAGGTTGAAACCAGGGGTAGGCTACTGCATGGTCGCAGAGGTTCATGCGAACCTCTAGCTCTGATGTCTGGCTGGGCCCGCCCACCCGCCCTTGTGCTAAGCTATCCCTAAATAACTAACCTTTCCCCCACCCATGCTACCCAGGTGAGCTCTGTGCCGCTCCTGCTGTACTCACCAGACCTGCTTTAATCCATTAGCTGCCTCGCTGTAGCTTAGTTTCAGCCCCAAAGCGGCGCATGCAAGCGTGCAACCAGTGAACCACTTGCCAAAGCAAGAGCAGTCCACCTCTGGTTGAAACCATATAACAAGAGGTAACAGCTGTAAAGAGGAATGGAAGCAACCTCTTTGTATTTTCTTTCCTTTTTTTTCTTCGTTTTTTGTTCTTCGTACATTTTCAACTTTCTCTTTGATTTTCCCCTCACTCACTCTATATTAGATTCCATTAGTTTTGTCTTCTTTCTTAAAATCTTCTTTTAAAAAAACAAAAAAAACCCCAAAACCAAGCACATCATGCTCAGAATACAGCCACAACACCAGGATTGGCTTATTCAATAACCTTACTTTATTCAAGATGGGTTAGGTTTTCAGCAAATAAAACTGTCAGCTGGGAATTTGTGGACATAGAAAGAACAACAGAACAATGACATTTTGCTTCTATTATTGCCTTAAGATGCTCCTTAATAAGTGTTCTTACCCATGGGTCCAGTCAGATTCATGCTTACCTTCTTTCAGTGTCAGTCACTTCTACTACTTGCTACTTCTACCAGGGATCCTTTGAAAATTAAGAGATTTTCCAGAATCCACAGGAAAGAAGAAGTTTCTTTTGCAAACCAAGGACATCATCATGCTTTCATTCCAAACCGTGACTAAGTTCTCAATCTAGCCAAGTATCCAAACCTGAAGAAGAACGTCAAAGTCCCAACAATGTTCAATCTCTAGCACTTGGCTTCAAGCTGCATAAGTTAATTTTGGATCTCAGGTACAGAAATCCTACTGTGAAAGTATTGTTTTCAGACTTATGGTTGCATGTATAGTAAACATTCAATATTTCTTTAAATTATAAAAATGCAAGCATGATTCATTAAAACATGCTACAACAAACAAAACCTTTGTTATAATGTCTGGCTTTGCGAGCAAAGCTCTAGGATTAAATGAAGCACAGTCACCTTGTTACTTTACCTTATCAACTTATGACTTAAAGTTTCTCTTTCTGGACCACCCAATATTAAGTTTCATGTAATAGAGATCTGCTTTTATATCTTAGCAATGTGGTACCTAAATTACTTCTGGGCTTCCTGACTTGTAAAGAAAGAAGTGGGATGAGAGGAAGAAGAAGAATGATAAGAACACGACATCTATGCCCCTACAGTCATCAGATCTATTATAAATTTGTTAATCTTATTTTTCCTACTAGAATTGCTCTTTCTACCGTTACACAGCCTAATTGTGAATGAGGCAGCATATCAGTTCTTCACTGAAAGGACTATTACTGTCATTCCTAATTCTTAGCACATTCTGATGGAAAATGCAGAATTCTTGCTGGTGTTGCATTTGTGACACAGAGAAAAATGCAGGCAGTGGGGAGAGACAGAAATAGGGAAACAATTGATCAAAAATACTGTATAATACTGGAAGTTTCCCACCAGGTGTAATACATGTGCTTATTTCTTTTAATAATGAAAGAAACTGATTTCCTAGGAAGTTATTTTTTCAAGAAAGGAAATGTGTAGAGAAAATGGGGGCAAAGTAGAAATTTACTGTCACTTTAATCCTCTCCTGTCTTCCAAAGCATTCAGTTATTCCATTTCAGTAATAAGTTGAGAGCAGTCTTGTCTTGAATACACAAAAGCAAGCCAACTCCTTTCAATAGAAGACTGTGAGCTATTGATCTTCTGGTGAATATTATATGAGAGTTAACAACACAAACCCCCTTGACTATGAAAAACTAAATTTCCCACCAACTTAGTTGAATGATAGGCAAACTTTGGGGAAAAGGTCAAGGCCAGAAGCATCTCAACTTTCATTGTGGAAGTTGAAGACACATTTTGAGTCATGATGAAAGGCAGTGCCACTGATATACATGCTTGAAGGATGTTTTTAGCAAATGGCAGATGACAAGTGTGTGTGCTTTCTCAGATAAACAGTACAAAACTGGAACTGGAGTGTGTCAAGGATGAATAGATTTTCTGCAGGGTTTCTAATAAATAATGTTTCAGCCATTTGAATTTTAGCCTGATGTCTTATTGAGAAATCCAGCTCTACAAAGATAGATACACTTTTTTAAAAACACAGTTGGGTTGACCTTCCTTGCAAATATTGTTTCAAAGTTTTCTGAGTTCTTTAGAAATGTTCTCAAGGAAACATTATGGCAATTAACAGTAGGAATGCAAAAGTATGTATCTAAGTATATATAAATAAACAAATGGTTATACTTGTCTGTGACAGTAATAATTTGATACAAAAAAATCCCTTTCCTATTAAATTATGAGAAACAGCAATATATATATATATGCTTCTTGAGGTTTTCACGGATATTTGTATGTATATCTTGGGTTCTTTTCGGGTTTTCTCCCGCGTAAAGTTGGCGGTTTCTATCGCCGTAAGAACGG
>JANHFL010000003.1:26508-39861 GCA_032468155.1 Oxyrhabdium leporinum
TTTTAATTAATTTTTAACCTGTACATTGTATTGTTTTAATTAAAAGCTGTGAACCACCCCGAGTCTTCGGAATGGGGCGGTATATAAATATAATAAATAAATACACATGCATAAGCAACATACGTTTGTGCATATGTGTTTGTGTATATGTGTATAAATAAATGTACAAATGCAATACATTTTAAAGTCTTCATATACAAATATATCCTATTAGTGACACTAATATATCACTAATAGGATATATTGGTGACATTATTATCACTCCTATTATGATAAAATCAATAGAACAGGTTCAAAGTTATTAATTTATATTCCATGCATTTTAAAAGAAGTTAAACATATTCAAGTTTTTTTTTTAGAGTAAATGCAACACCTAGCCCATAGCTAATATATTAGAAGGGATGTTTTACAAAATCAAATAATGATAGCTAATTTACACTCTATTTATTATCAATGCCTTATAGAATGGTGAGTTGAAGCTGTTGAATTATAGGTCATTGATTAAGAGATCCTGGTTAAAAGTTTCAATTCTAAACTATCCGGGGCCATGAGCCACAGTGATGCAGTGGTTAGAGTGCAGTGCAGTTGGTGGGTATGAGTTAGCATGTTATTTGTTGCAATGAAACTGTAGCATAAGTCAAACATGCCAATTAATGTATGAGTGATAACACTGACTCCATACATTACAGGTAATCCTTGACTTACAACCATTGATTTAGTGACCAGGGTTACAACAGCACTGTGTAAAGTGACTTTGCACTAGTAAAAAGTGGCTTATATGATTGTTGCACTTAAGACCATCATAGCATTCCCATGGTCACATAATCAAAATTCAAACACTTGGCAACTAGTATATGTTTAATTATGACTGCAGATCCTGGGATCATGGGACTGCCATTTGTGACCCTCCCAGCTGACTTCCAACAAGTCAACAAGTTTTGAAGCCAGATTCATCTAACAACCATGTGATTAACTTAACAACTGTAGTGATTCACTTAACAACTATGGCAAAAAGGTGACAAAATTGACCATGACTTGCTTAACAACCACCTTGCTTAGCAACAAAATTCTCAATTTTCCCACTTAGTCCTAATTGTCATTGTAAGTCAAGCATATGAGTGTATACACACACTCTTATGCTATACTACATAGAATCTTATTTAAAATGCTGACTTTCATAAATATTGTGTATGCGTGCTGTACCATGCCCAGAAGTTTCCAACACAAGTTGCCTGAAGTGTTTACAACACAAGTTAGATCTTGCACAGGTAATTAATGTCAGAGCAGGATCTGCTCCTATATTTTTTGCTTCTTTCCCTCATTTGTTCTGTTTGCACAACCACCATCACCACCCCAAAAAAAGAAAGGAAAAAAATCATTGTGAACAAGCTAAAAATGCATCTGTCAAATTGATTCTCTCAAAGAGGTTTTTAACTTTGAAGGATACATTGATCAAAGGCTGCTCTCTTCTAACTATCCTTTCGAAAGCTGAGATCACTGAATAGAATTTGGAAGGAATAAAAAATACAACATCTGTATTGTTGAACTTCAAAACGTGGAGAAAGTAAGAGAATTGGGTCATAAAAGAATCAGATTTATAGCAGCCTCATTAATTTGATTTAATACTTCAGTAAATTGATTTAATTTTTTTAAGCAATGGACAGAACAATGTCATTTATTTCTCCCCCTCTGGCTTTCTGCCAATAGCTTGGGGTGGGAGAAGATTGAGTGGCTATGTTATAGTACTTCTATTTATTATTTGCTTATTGAATGGCTTATTGAATGGCTGTGTTATAGTACTTCTATTTATTATAAGATGATTGCAAAGATGATGAAAGAATTTACTGATTGATTGGAAAATTCCATTCCCAGAATGCACTGCCATTCTTTCATCTGATAGGCTGGTTAGTTTTGTCTCTGCATGGTGTTACCACAAATATTTTTGGAAGCACTTTTATATGTTTAATGCCCTGTAAAGCTCCCACTCCTACTCTTTGCAAAATTCATTCACAGCTTCTTGTTGATTATTTCTACAACTGCAATCACAGAAGAACAGTAACTGACCATAAGAATAAAAAGCAGCAGTATCTAAAGCCAAACCAATTCATCATAAAATATGCCTCTTTCCTTGAAACATTCTTGAAAAATGTTGATAAATACACAGAAAAATATATTTGAGTGTTAAAGTGGGTTAGCAACCTGAAGCACAAATATCACTGGATATGTATTAGATTAAATGGTGCATTGACTGCTGTTTTATTCAACTGTTAAATCATACATGAGGCTCTGGAGCTGTATTCTGATGGGCTATATATCTCTAAATAAACAGTTTGTAATACGACCATTTATATGTACATAGCCATCATGCTATTCCCTTTTGGGAGAAGCAATATTATGCAAAACACAGGAAAAGAGTATGAAGTGGCAAGTAAAGGAAATTACAGGCAGAATGAAAGACAAACAAAGAAGAAAATTAAATTTTTCACATAAGATTCTTTAGCGAGATAAGGCAAAAGTAAACAAAGTATCAGCTTTACTCATAACTATGTTCCATGTCTGAGACAACCAGTGTGGTTTTTGGTGGTTAAGGTATCGAGCTAGAAACCAGGTGTCTGGGAATTCTAGTCCTGCCTATGGCACAAAGCCAGCTGGTTGACCTTGGGCCAGTCACTCTTTCGGTCCTTCAGAAATATTGCCAAAAAATTACCAGGATTGGTTCCAAAAGTTGCTGGAAGTTAACACTGACTCACTCACACACACACACACAAATACAAAGATCTATGTAGTTTTCCCTGCTAATAGTAAGAGTATGATACTACTCCTGTGGGTTACATATGCCAGAATGACTACCAAATCCCCATTTTGCCTCAAAAGTGCTATGGGTAATGTGCAGGGTAGAACTGACCTTGCAAGTCTAAAAACTGTTGCCCATATCGAGAACTAGGGGGTGCATCTGTATATATTCATAATGGTTTTTAATTATGCAAATGTTTGTCTAATACTATCCTAGCATAGTTCTGCAGGTAGAATGGGTTCCTCAAAGTCTAATAGTAAATATTATTGCAAAACAAGCTTTCCAACTACCCCCAAAGGAAATGCATATGGTATAAAAATAAATACTTTGAACTAATTCTTTGTTGAGAAAAGGATAAAGATCTAACATGAAATTTATTTTGCAGTCCATAGGGCCTGGGACAGTGACCTTCCTAAGAGATTATCAGAGAAATCAAATGGATGTGAGATGACAGCCCATATCACATTTTGATGTGAATAAGGCATAGGAAACACATACATACACAAATAAATATATGATGGATGCTCAACACGGTTAATTGATTCAGTTTGCTATATTTTCCACCCTTTTCCACAGTGATTGTTTCAGTAATATTTTCTGTGTATCACTATCTCGTCCTGATTGATTAGAAGCATAAGCTCCTTAAGGAGGAAAAATAAAAATAAACTGTAAACAGTCCAGTCATTTAGATATCTACAACAGGCAATTTTCTTTTCTTTTCCTTTTTCTTCAAATCATTTTTGACTTCAGGTGATTTTGTAAGACAAGACTGTGTTGTTTTCTTCGCAGCATTTTGCCTTCTTTTTAAGGCTAAGAAAAGTTGAGCTTTGTGCCAAAGATAGGACCAGGACTCAGTTCTCTGTTTTAACAAAGCCACTCATTTTTCATTTGTCTTCCAAAATTTAAATCTGATATTGCTTTTGAATTCCAAGAGGTAGTAATTGCTCTTTCCAAATACAATATTCCAATTTTCTTCACTATGCAAGAAAAAATTTATACCAAAGAGCAGACAATACTGCTATTACATTTTGTAATAAATAAAATTAGTTTGAATTAATTATTTTAAGAGGCCTTAAAATGTTAAGGAAGCCTAATTCACTCTCTTCTCTGATCCAAGACAAGCAATACAGTCCAGATAGTTAGAAGTTTTCACTAGTCTTCTTGGACCCATCCCAGGGTCCAGAACCTGAGATGGGTGAGATCACACCTAGATTCACATAGTACCCCTACCTTAATATGCTTGATTCATAAAAACACGCTATGCCCAAACAAAGCATAGCATGATTTAATATGATAGTTCATATAGCATGTTAAGACTGGGGCTGAGTATCTACATTTTGCTGAAACCTCCAATTCTATTTAAGTCACATTGTGCAAATCAAATCAAATATTGTATATACATGCATGTATGCAGATCCATCTCTGCAAATTTCAACTGACCTACTTTCCCAACATAGTCTTTTTATAAAAGGTAAAAAGGTTTCCCACGTATGTACTCTATACTAGGGATGTTCAACCTTGGCAACTTTAAGACTTGAGGACTTCAACTCTCATGCTGACTTGGGGATTCTGGCAGTTGAAGTCCACAAGCATTAAAGTTGTTAAGGTTAGACACCCCTGCTCTAAACCCTCATGGTGCTTTGTTTTTTGTTTTTGTTTTTTTAATTCTAATGTTTCCTTCAAAACTGGGAAATATGTATATTTTCAAGGGCCTGAAAAGTCCAGTGTGATTCAGGCAAGCAACTGGTCCCTATTTTGCTACATCCAGAACTGAAGAGGAGTTGCAAAAGCTGTGAGATGCTAGCAACCAAAATGAATACTGATTCACCAGGACAACAGTCCAGAATAGCTCAAGTAGTTATACTTATCATTGACTGTGCTGGCACACAGTCAGAAGTATTTATAATTTAAATTGTCTTTTTATTTTTAAGAAATCTCTTCTTAAGTCCAAGAAAAAGAAAATAAAAATGGATTATGCCTCAAGCATCAAACATGAATAAGGATTTTTTTAAAAATCATATATAAAGTAGCAGTTACAGTTCAAAGTTGGGGCCAGAGAGTAATTCTTACTGTTACCCTGATGAAAAGCATTTTGAAACCACTGAAAATACTAGTTTTTCTTTCCAGTTAATTGTGTTATGTTGAATGCCAGGGATGCTATTCCTTCCATTAGCTAATCGTCTTTGACTTTAAATGCTTATTATACAATCTGTTTGTTCTGAATAGAACAGAGTCCAAACCGCTCATGGTTTTGGGGCTAGTTTTTTTGGCTGATTTATTTATTTGAGATACTTATTTTGGTGGTACTGAGAAATATCCTTTTATGGGATTGCTTTCTCCTTCCTGTTTCATTTACAATGCTTCTTAGGTAAATAAGCTTCTTAGGTAAATAAACATTTTTTCTGCCTCTAAAATGGCTAATTTCTGTGTCAAGATTCCAAGCCAAAGACATGAAATTTGTCCTGAAATAAATGCAATAGGAGTACAGGAAAAAATGAAGATTTATTGTACCAATCATCATATACTTCAGCTATTATTATATACAATTGTATTAGTTCAGCACTAAAAATGTTGGAAATCCTTAATGGGGAATGTTAACATCACTGCGGTAAATTTTGGCTGGCAACTGAAAAGAAATGTCTTCCATTTAAGGAAACATCTTTCTTGACATTACTGAATAAAACTGGCTTGTCCCAACAGACTTGCTTTTAAAAATATCCAATGTTTGCTTTCCTGGTTAAGGCAAGACCTCCCAAACAAATTTAAGTAGGCTGCAGCTGATTTTGATTGACTTTGTTTCTACTGTGGTGAAAGATGACTTCCATCTTTCAGTTAACTTTTTTAAGGTTAAAAAATGTCCAGGTTCAGAACCTGCTTGAATTATTATATAATTATTGAAGAATTGAAATTGTTCTGAAGGACAAGTCTGAAGGTTTCCATTAACACAGAATAATATTTCTGCTTAAAAGTCACCATGGATTATCTACTTGCTGACTGTTTTCGCTCTTCCTTGATATGTCTCAGCTTATTTTATCTTGGAAAAAGACTGTTCTACATCTTAAGATTCAAATAAATACGTGTTTACTCTCTGGAATATATATGTTTGTCAGAAGATTCCAATTTGCAGTTATGTACATGCCTACTCAACAACATATCCCACTGAGTACAATTAGATTGCTTTTGGCAAATATGTATAGACCACAACATTAAGCGGAAAATCATCACTAAATATTTTGATAAATATATACATTAAAGAATGTAGACTACTAGTAGTTTCCAGGAACATTTGGCCTCCTCTATGCTACATCAGAAAGAAGGCAAGTATTGAATTAAGATTGCAGGCAAATCATCATACATTTTTTCACCATCATCGATCATTCATTTCTCGCCACCAAGCAAACCTATTCTTCTTGCACATCTGGGATTGGGCTACTGAGGAACAGAATCTTCTTTATAAGGATTGTTAGAAATTAAATTAACTAGTGTAGGGAGGAAGTACAAGCAGCCAAATAGTGCCACCCAGGTAGAAAACAGCATATTGTCCCCACTTTTACCCAATCTAAGTAAACACCACTGCTGAAATGTAATCTGTATGGAGACGTTAAAATGCAAGGCTTTCAATTATATCACCAAGGGGATATGGAACTCATTTGGGAAAAGAAAGTGTTAAATCTCTGGCCTGAGAAAATGTTGTGAAAATGTGGCAAGGCTCTAGGATCACATAAACATGTTACTAAGAAGCTCTGCTGTACAAGAATGGAATGGGACAACTTGCTGTGGCCAACTCACTGCGGCCATCTCGCTGTGGGAAAAATCTATGTGAGACAACTCAATGCAATAAATGTTATCTGCCATGTTTCTTCTACATTATTTCCATTTTTGTCAATGGAAATAACGTCAAACAATGGCAGATAATATTTATCATGTCAAATTATCCTGCATGGATTATTTCACAGGGCATTGTCCCATGGCAAGTTGTCCAAGTTGGATTTCATAAGATGTCCATGGTGAAATGGCCATGGCAAGTTGGGAGATGTCCTAGACCCACACAAGAAATGGTTGGAATGTCCCTGTTTGTGATGCTGGATGGTTATAACATGTTGTTGTGAGCCATATTGTGTTGATAAAAGGAGAATGCTATGCTTATGGGCACAGTTAGGAGCAGCGATCAAGAAAAAGCATGGGCAGATGGAGGGAGGAGAAATATTTGTTTTTATCCTCAACAATTGGAATCTCAAGGGTCCTCACAGGTAAAATATAAACTGGTAAAATATAGAGGTAGAAATTTTGGAAAGTTTAGAAGATCAGCTACCTTCATTAATCTGAACCAGTCATTCTGTTTCTTAGCCCACTTTATGTCAAGGAGTTGTTGAAAATGAGAGAGGACCTTTGATGGAGAAAGGCAGAAATTAAATTCAATAAAGGGATAAATCCAAAAGTGATGACTAAGAATGAAAGTTAACTCCATTCCAGAAGAGACAAATGACAGCTGAGCACAATTCCACAGTTTGGGAGTGACACAAGAAAAGGCTAATTCTTGTGTGCTTGAGAAAGCATCTTCCCTTCTTCCAGACAACACCCTGGTATCGGGCTAAGAGGTCAGACAGTTCATTTGGCTTATAGATTCTTCCACACCCTGGCCATTAGTGAGTGTACTGAACACTTCCCTCACCACCATTTTCCTAGTTCTCTTTGAAAGTACACATTTTTTATTTGGGGGGAAATAGCAGAAGATCTGTTGACAAAGAGATAACCAAGATGCTAGGCACTGAGAGCTTGAGATGGGCATTTTTTTTAAACACCTGGGAGGGGATTGAACAGCCCCTCCTTTAAATGAAACATACCTTACTTTTTGTCTTAAACAGATAAAAAGGTGGCATCCTGTAGGAAAGGTGGGGATAAAAAAACACAGGTCTACAGATAAATAAAAATGCAAATCAGTTCTCAGACACTGTGGAGAAATTTGTAAGTTGAATGTGCTGAAGTGGTTTCAATTCTTCATCAGACATTGCATAAATTGAAACTGGAGCCTTGCCAACTCTTACTGTTATTACTTTTTAACCAAAGAGTATAAATGGACAGACAAAGTGGAAGAGTTCTCATTTTTTTGCAGATAACATTGTGCCTGCAGGATGCTGGAGATAAGTTGCAGAAGCTTCATTAGCATAACATGACAATGCCAAATTAATTCTAATTATCCTGATCACTGAGCATTTAAATGAAAATGAAGACATTAAAGGTAACTAATTACTGAGAAGGGCACTTCTTTGGATGAATTATGAGGGGTTTAAACAAAGACAGTATGAAACAAAGGATCTCCACTGCCCAGCCATTTGTCAATTTATTCAGAATGATCTTACCAAGGAAAATTTGTTTTTGAGAAAACATGAAACACAGAAAGGCCCCCTTTTTAGCTAATTGCATACTTTTATTGCTATTCTATCAAATATATTAACACTGCTAATCACAACATAACTTCTGAGCCATTATCATTATATTAACAGGCTTCTTGATGACAGGTCATAAAGTGGTTCATTGTGGGCCAGCCTGAAACATGGAGAGAAAAAAAATAAATGAAAAAAAATGATGAGCTTTTCTGAAATTCTGAAAATAGCCATTTACTGTGCTATACATCCAATGTTCACCATGCAGATGAGTTGAAAGAACATATATATTACATCGGGGTGTCAAACTAGTGCCTCATCGGCCAGATGCATCACATGCTGGCCTCGCCCCCGCCAAGTTTATCAAAAGGGGGAAAAAGTCCCAATATGTCACGTGATGATGCCGTGATGATGCGAGTTTGACACCTCTGTATTACATGATAGTTTTATTTCTGAATTTTTCCTTACACTATCTTTCCAGCCATATTATCAAATTGGGATTCTATTTTCAATAGGGACTTTACTAACTTGCTCTAAAAATTACCACAGAGGAAATCAAAACAGTCCTTTCTAAATTTGAGCTGTTTTTTCATGCACTTTCCCATTTACTCATGAGTATATGGGAGTGTTCAGGTTTTACTTTAGATTAATCACAAGTTAACACCTCTGAATCTGAAATTATGTCTGAGTTTAGCTCTGGATAATGGAGCTGTTTCCATCTCCTCATGATTTGAAGCTGGCTTGTGTTCAACGATTATAATTAATTTAAACCACAATTTGTGGAAATGAAATAATTCAGAGGGCCACAGTTAACCTCAGTCACAAATGAAATTTTTTGAATTTGTGGCCATGCTGAGAGACAGAACATGCAAATATGTCTTCCACTATTAAAGTGTCATTTAACATTATTCTATAGCTAATGTTGTACAGACCAAAAAGGACTGTATAACCATCCCTCACTGTAGACATATTTTTTTCCAGAATATGCCTCTGTTATTAGGAAGTATATAATAAATGCCATATCATCGCTTATGTGTCTGGTCCCAATAAGACCATTTGTATCTTGCAGTGAAATATGATCCTCATCAGTGAACTAGGCAATGACTTACAGAGAAGGGGAACCCATAAAAAATGGAAGCGAGAAAAACAGATGGCACATTATAAAGAATTTGTTTTGCTCCTGTACACAATGTTTAACAGAAAATCCTGGGCATTTTCAACATACATCTCCATCGTCTTTATTATATTTACCTAGAAATAATTTGTCTGTATTGCCACAGCACCTAGTTTCAGACTTTCAGCCAAATATAAGATAGATTTTCTAAGTTGCCCAATATGTAGAAATGGCCAAAGGGATTACTTACATGCAAAATAAAGAAGCATGAGCTACACTGTACTTTGTTGCTTTTGGTTTTGGAGAGGTTGTGGTTTTCTTTTTTTTGGGGGGGGGAGTATTTTTTCTGTCCCTTCTTAAGCAATTGCTATTCTCAAAAGGTGTTTCTTTTCCCCCAGTAAGTCTAATGAGAACATTCTAGATTTCTCTGAGGATGTACAAGACAGAGAAGAGAAATAGAAAATGCTTCCCTCTCATCTCCTCCCCAACAAATGAGCAGGATTATGGCTTCCACTCACCACCCAAAAAGTACCTGTGTTCTCCAAAAGCAACAACACCTGCTGAGCAACAGCCAGACTGCTAAAAACAACACTTCTTTCAGGGATTCACTTTTGAGTTGAACTTTTTTCCGTGATTATTGCAGCATTTGCTGGAGTAATGTTCCTGATAAAAATGACAAGAATAAGGGTAAAAAGTGAGTCAATAGTACCTTTAGATGATTAATTGTGAAGGGCCAATTTGAATTTTTGCTAAGAATTGTCTTTCATTCCATCTGATTTCCAATACACTTCTTCTGAACTCTAGAGTGTCTAAAAGTAATGTTGGATTGTAGTGTGCTTTTTTTCTGGAGTGTACATGTTTCGTCTATCTATGTTGATAAAGACCCTAGGTACCATGATAAAAAAATCAGTTAAGCAATCTTAATGCAATTGTGCATATGCTTTTATCAGCATCTTCTGTTCAGAATTGTATTCTTTAGGATGCCTACACATTAGTCAAATATCACATTCAAAAATGTGTTGTTGTTTTTTGCTTCTTCCACTTTTCCTTCCTTGTTTTCCAAGTGCACGTGTTTATGTTTAGTGTTATAAGATGGGCATTGTCACAAAGGAATTGAGAGATGAGATGTTCATGGGAAAAGTAAAATTACAATTCCAAAATATAATTCTAAATTATATCTTGGAAGCAAAATCATTTCAAAAACTTTTACCTAAGTTAATGTTTTTAAGGCATTGTGATCTGGAAGCCAGTTTGGTGTAGTGATTAAGGCATCAGGCTAGAAACCAGGAGACTGTGAGCTGTAGTCCTGCCTGGGCCAGGCAGTTTCTCTCAGCTCTAAGAAAAAAAAGCAATGGCAAAGCACTTCTGAAAAACCTTGCCAAGAAGACTGAAGGGTATTGTTGAAGCAGTTTCCAAGATCTGGACAAGATTGAATGGAAGGGGGAAAAAAACCCACCTCTGGAGCTCTCAGGCATTCTCTTTCCCAATGCACAAGCTCCCAGGACCTTTTCCTTCATCAGCTGTAAGCTCTTCAGCAGTGGACATATTGATGGGATTGGCGAGAAACAAGAAGAAAATTCAAGTAAGTATCATCTCCTGGTGAGAAGAACAATCACCTATCACTCTCCATAATGTGGGACAGACCAAGCTGGACAAATGGTGACGGGGTGGACAAGAGTAGAGAAATGCTTTAGCCGGAGGCTTTATCCATTTGTCAGGTTGCCTAGATAACAAGCTACAGATAACTTGGTCAGTCAGATCATTTCTGAATGCAGTTCTGATTCCCAGTTTCATCCAGCATCAATCCTCAGCATTTGGGCCATAATAGCCAGTTTATTTTTGGTCACAAATGTTCAGAATGTATCAAGGCCATGTCTGGTTGTGTCCCTTAGAGAACATGTTGTAAAAAAAGAAAAAGAAAAGTTGTGGTAGAATTTTTCTGAGGGAGAAAGACATTCTTCTTCAATAGTACAATTAAGCATTTTTATTCTAGCTCTCTTCTAATTTTAGTTATTTAATATTAACAAATACTGGCTTTATCTTTACTCTCCTAGCCTTTTTTAGGATTTTGTTTTGAGCACTGTTTATTTCAAGCACTGTGCTTCCTTTTGACCCAGACTAGACTGCAGATTCCAAAGTTGCAATCCTGCATTTATGTGTATATATAAGTTTATGCTTGTGTTCACAGTCTTAGGGTTTTCTTCCATCATTTTGTGATCATTCAGACTTTTGCAGCCTAAATTGTAGCTCTCTCAATACACATAGAGGAAGTGAGCAGGTATAATACTTCAAGCTGCCTCCACATATACATCATCTACAATTTTGGAAATTTCAAACTTAAAGAGGAAACATTAGGAAATTGGCAATGGTATCCAGAGAATCCTGAAAGTTTTTTTTAAAAAGTTTTTTTTTTAAAGCCATGATAAAGCTGGAAAAACTTGGAAGGAGATTCTACACTTCCCTAGTTTGTAGTTGATTTCATTGTAAGCTAATGATTCACAAACTGAGGGTTGCAAAGCAGCAATGTGTTCCTCCTTCTCAAGCAATCTTATAGAATTTTCAATTTGACAAGAAAGCAACATAGTACTTCTACGGCCTTTATGAAGTGTTAACTTTCTTTTTTAATATTATTATTTGTAACACATTATATCATTATACTTCGAGAAAGGAGGACTCATAACTGAAGGCATGAGACTTCTATGCAGAACTCTAATGTACTTAATAGATAAGCTGCAAGAATGGGGAAAGGATTCACAAGCATCTGACCAGAAAGGAAAGAAGTTTGACTGACTTTTGTCTCGATGCAACTACACATGTAGAGAAGGCATCAGAAGCAACTTATTGTCATCCAGAATTCAGAAAGTTGCAGCAATTTAAGAGAAGTTTATTGAATGCAATGCCAGGAGATATAGCATGAAGACAGAATTATTGTGCTTGTGATGAACCCAAAACAATGGTTGTACAATTGTTTTTGTTTTCTTTCACCCTTCAGTAGTCCATGATATTTGCTTATAATATGCTTCTGGATCAATTGTAGGGTGTGGGAGTGGGAGAAACAGTGTTGGGTGTTTTTCTTTTTTTTTTCTGCAGCCAGTTCCATTGTCCACACATCTGGGTCTCTGATGTGTGGAGTATTTCAGAACTCACTGCTCTTGTTTCTCATGTTTGACATCTTTGTGGAACAACTATGCAAAGTCACCCATCAGGTTAGGTATCATCAAAATGATGATATGCCCATTTGTACACTTCAAGCTATGCCCAACCAAGTAATGCTGTCAAGATTTTATCCCAGTGCCTGAAAGCCATTGGAGTCTGGATGGGAAGGTATAGGCTTAAACTCAACCCTGTAGCTTAGATGTGCTGTACTTTATTGGAAGGAAGTTGAGTCTTCACCCAAGGCTTTATTGAACCTACAATAGAAGCAGGTTCCCTCCATAAGGAAAGGATCCCTCCATAAGGAAAGGATACCTTTATATTTATTTGGGCTAAAATAATATAATGTATATGAACAATACGTATTCCTGCATAATCAAAAATATCTCTGCATTATAGTTACTTTTCCAAAAGTAGCTTAGCATTGCAAAGATTCAGCTTAACATAAACCATTAACAGAAAGCTCCTGAATTTTGCTCCTGAAATTTAATGACTAATCTGACAGAGGATAAACTGTCCCTCAAATAAATGCTATCGCAGCTTAAAAGTTGATGGTGGCGGTAGTTGTTTTTCTTAGTTTTTGAAGGGAAAATAAACTCCCCTCCTCTTTCATGATCAGGGTTCACTGTGCAATAGTGATGGCTTATAAAGTAAAATGTATTAGTATTATTATTATTCTGTTATTATCATTGAAGTTTTTGAAAACCAGCATTTCCACTTTTGGGGTATGACATCAGAAACCATCTACCCAAATGTTTATTATGCCTCCAAAAGACAATCCTGCTCAGATTATATAGACAGAAAGGAAAATGACCTTGATAGAGTTATGCCATCTCCTTTGCCAAGGCAACAAGAGATAAAACATGTTTTAATAATAATAATAATAATAATAATAATAATAATAATAA
>JANHFL010000003.1:39961-51989 GCA_032468155.1 Oxyrhabdium leporinum
GTCACCAGCCGGCATTTCGCCGCCGATGGTACCCCCAGCAGGCCCTCTCTGTGTGACCGCACGGGACATCGGGGGGGGAGTGGACACGATACGGTCCTGCAGGTATCCTGCAGGTAAGTGAAGAACATCCAGATAACGTTCAGAAGCATCTTAGACAGATATATTTCTAATTCAATGAACTATAAGTAGAAGAAGGTATAAGATATTCAGACATGCAAAATTCTCAATAAAAATAATTTTATCCTTCCTGTGGTGATGATTTCTTGATCTGGAGTCTGGACTATTGAGTGTGGTTGACAGACTAGCAAATTTCTAGATGCTTGGCATAGGTCACATAACTTGAGATGCTAAATAAAGGTTTTATTGGCAAGTCCCATAGATGTACAAATAAGATTAAAGGTCGGATCTGGAACATATGTAGGCTATATGTAGTCCTCGGAATGGGGCGGTATATAAATTCAAATAATAAAATAAAATAAATAAATAAAATATGTATCTACCAGTACCCCCAAATTAATCACATAAGTGTCTATGTGGTACCAGAGGCGGGCTGCTCTTGCTTTAGCAAGAGGTTCGCTGATAGCACGTGAGCATTCGTGCACACACTTGTTACGTTCGCAAGTGCCGCTTTTGGACTCATGTGAAGCTACAGGGAGGCAGCTGATGATTAAAACAGCTCCGGTGAGTACAGCAGGGGTGGCACAAAGCTCACCTGGGCGGTGGAAAGGTGAGTTATTTAGCGATGGCTTAGGGCAAAAGCAAGTGGGTGGGGCCAGCCAGGGCTCAGAGCAAGAGGTTCACCTGAACCTCTGCGACCATACAGCAGCCCACCCCTGGGTTACCACCACAGGTACAACAAACTTCAGATTACATCTTGCAAAATTACAATGATCTTGCAAAGAAGTCTATACAATCATCTGGATCACTCATGAGAATGCTAAAATTTGACAAGATTAGGATGTTGTCTTGCAAAAAATATATAGGATCTGGGAAGAAACACACATGCTGTTGTACAAAATGGTATGATAGTACCTAGAAAATATAAAAGATTGCATTCCTAGGCTGCCATCCTGTTATAGATTTCTAAGCACTGCTAGGGTCTTTTCCTTTTTACTATTTAAAACATTGCAGCTATAGAGTTAAAACATGTTAAGTACACATTTTACAAAAAGCTGCTGAGATATCAGAGATGTGGAGCTCTTCAGATGTTCCTTAATTATAACGCCTTAAAGACCATCACCATTAACTATGCTAGCTCAGTTTATGGAAAATTTCAGTTAATCAATGTATAAAGAGCTACAAGTTCTGTATTTGTGTTGTGGTTATATAGTAAATCCACTCAAACTGAAAATAATATTTCATAAAGGCAAATCATATAGTAATACTGGATCAACTTTTGGAGCATTACTAATTTTATTTAGTCAAAGTTATTTGGGCCGTAGTATACACTTCAATGAAGACATCTGAAAAATGGTGGAATCTACTATGAAAGTTAACCCAGTAAGGGAAAAAATGCTCATATTTGCAAAATAGGAGAAAATAATGGGAAAATAACAAAATGCAATGATTAACAGTGGTAATAAAGAAAACTTGCCACTAACAAGGCAAAGACATATCAGCAGAGTACATTCTGTTCAGTTTAGCTTAGTGTTTATTGATATTTCTAATGATCCTATCAAGTAAAAGAATATAATACAGTGTACTTGGATATAAAAATATTCAATGAAAAAATCAACCAACCTGGCACTCCAATCAACCTGGCACTCAATTCCAATCTGATCTAGAAAAGAAGCTATCAGTTGAATGGCTTTAGCTAT
Organism: Oxyrhabdium leporinum; assembly: GCA_032468155.1. Lineage (NCBI taxonomy): Eukaryota > Metazoa > Chordata > Lepidosauria > Squamata > Cyclocoridae > Oxyrhabdium > Oxyrhabdium leporinum. The sequence continues at coordinate 41,779 of JANHFL010000003.1, forward strand.
AAACTTGGCAGGCTTTCTTAAAGTTCATGTTTTGTATCTTGCAGGAAGCAAGAGAGCTATTGATAGGATCCCGATGAACTATCCTGTCAATTAGCAACTTTAAATGCTTGCTCTGGCTGAAACATCTAGTTGGCAGTGCAGAATACATGCTGAAATTTCCATTCACAATCCAGAATGATTACTTTAGTATAAATGTCAGAAAATACTTTAAATTATCTCATTCATACAGCTTGCTTTTGTTTGCAAAACAGATATATCTGGGCAGAAAAGTCAGCCAAAATTGTTCAGATAATTTGGTTACAGTCTAAGCCAATAATCAAAGAAAAAAACCACATGCAACAGCTATAATCCATTATACTTTAAAAATTTATATTATTGGAACAAATTTATTTTTAAGAATTTTAGCCATGTGTGTGACCTTATGTTCTACAGTAATTAACTGAAACTAGCTATCTGCCCCTGTTTCTATATTCTTCAGGCCACTAAAATCTCTTAGTAAAAAGTTTCCTATCTTGAACCATGTTCTATAACCAAAATGTAGTTAAAGTATGGGAACTATAAAAGAAAAACTGATTAGTTCAGATGAACTAAATATGAGGATAAGTTCTTATTGATTTAATTTCCTTATAAGTCTTTGCATCATCTATGTATACATTAAAAAGATACCTTCCTTACTGTATTAACTGTATTAATAAACACTCTAACTACAATCAAAAACACACTTTTCATTTTGTGCCAGAATCAAGATCATACCACATACCAAACTATGAGACACTAAAATACTCTGTATTTAAAAATATTAATAAAATGTGGGTGTCAAAACTCAAATAAGGAGAGAAAGATGAATCACCTTTGACCTTCCCAATGCATTTTTGGACGATTCAAACTCTAATGAAACACATTATTATAAGATTACCGTCTAATCCGCTACTTTTGACCAGGTATTAAGAAAAATATTCTCAGTTACCCACACTGGTAATTATAGGCCTGTGTGAGTGAGATAAGGTTTAATGAAATACTCCACACTATGGAGGCATCGCAAGGTACTTTTCTAAGGTACCTGTTTAAGGGATTTCATGTCATTTCATAAATTTGGTTAACAGTTCCACAGAGGTCATTTATGGCTATAAATCTTGATTGGAAATCCAATAAAGTAATACAGTTGAAGCAACAAGAAGCAAAACAGAGTGGGTCCTTTTTTTCACTTTTTTTGCAGCAAGCATGACCCTTTATCAAAGCAAAATACCTCTTCAGATTTTTGCACAACTCTAATGAAGTATACTCATATTTATCTTCAATTTAAGAAATGAAGATTTTGGATTGTATTGACTTGATCAATGTACAAATGCAGCATGCATATACACTGATTCAACTAACTGGATACCTTTCAAAATGCTATTATAGTTTATGACTATATGTCATATCTTGGATATTTCTCAGGGTTTTGAAGTGTGTTAGCATATATGAATTCTAAGATCCAAACACTGATCGACTGATACTGTCATATGCATTATCAAGAAATTGCAAGAAATGAGATCTGGCACTTTAATTTGCCACAAGTCAGGCCAAGACAAAATGAATCAAAGAAATGTCTAAAAGTAGTGAAAAAGCTTGCTAATATTTTCAGAAAATATTATTATTCATGATCTGGGAGGGGGGAGAAGTATAAAGCCTATTCAATTCATTTCTGCAACTCACTGATCATTTAGACTAACTATATCTGATAATCTTACACTTCACACTATAGGAGTAATCATCCAGCTCTTGTTTTAATGAAGAGTACAAGAGAGGTGGGAACTAATCAAGCAGAGATTCCATGTTGACTGCCTGGTCCTGTAAAATCATCATTTTCATAATGAAACTATCTTATCTCAGCTCCAGACAAGGTTAAAGAAAGGAGCTTTTGAGATACTGTATGATGAGCATTTGGTTTGTTACATCGCCTCCATTTGTCTTCACCATTAAATAATTATTAAAACTCTTTAGAATAAACTCTAATGTAAGTCCAACACTGACCCAATTTAGTTTTATCTAGCAATGAGTATCAGACTTGTTAAATCTTCCAATGATTCAGTTTCAGAAAGATTCAGATATTCTTCAAGGTAAAACAGGAGTCTTCCTAAAGCAATCCCATATTTTTAGTGTAAAAACTGAAATGTTTACAATTTCCAAATATTTTTGCACTTCACCTTGCTCACAAACATCTCAAGTGAGACCATCTGTAATTATTTTGAAGTAGGCCAGTTAAGGGATAAATAGAACTTTACTTTATTGCATAATGGTATAATAATAGAATCTTGAAAGTTTGTCAAAGTTTCCCTTGGAGCACCAAGTCACAATTATCTTGAGTGTCTTTCTCACACCCTCTTCCTTCCAACAGCTGAACTGACATTTACTGAATAGACCTTGCATTCCTTTTTCAAGGCTTCTGTATATCTGTACTTTTTTATATAACCCTCTTTTTACTTTCTCTTTTCATGCTGTAGTAGGGAGAGACAGAGCGAGAAAGGGGTTAACTTACAAGATCTACTTTCTAACCTAATCTGTCCTTTAAGAACTTAGTTGAATGTTATTTGGTATATATATAATTTTACAGTTGTTTGATTTATGACAATGAGAGTTGACTATATCAGGAAAAATCTAAAAGGGAATGGAATGCAATGGGAATGGATTACTCAAGAACTGTATGTGACAAAACAAGAAGAGATGGGTCAAGCAATGTGTGAGAGAGATTGTGTGAGATCAGGGGATGTGGCATGTGAAAGTTTCTCTCAGAAAAGGCAACTCAATCTAGTTACTGAGAGATGAAAAAAAGAACATTTCAAAGAGCTTCACCTTCATTAACTTGCTGTTATTGTTAAACAGTTTTCAAGATGATATATTTACCTCGGACTAACAGTAAAAATAACTATTGAAATCTATGGAGTGTTTTCTTTTTTTTTGCTTTCTTAGTCTCGCTAGATACATGAGGTTTGACAATGGATAGTGAATGAATGAGGACTGAATATAAAAGACAAAATAAACATGCTGAAGTTTGCCAACATAAAGAGTATGAATGACTGAGAACTGCAACACAACACAGATATATAAAGAATGAGTGAATAGGTTGAGAAGATGATGCTATACCACCCCTAAAATGGAATCATAGATACTTCAGAGAAACAGTTGAATTTTATTGAGGAGCAGCTCCATAAAAGCATGTCTACAGGATGGGCAATGAAAAGGGAAGTAGCAATTATTGTGAGATTAACAGTCAGTGCAAGAATAGCTTTTAAGCGGGTCTGAAAATTAACTGAGCATAATACTGTGCCTGAAAGCTAGCAATAGGACAGTAAACATATTGCAGAAATCATTTTCTTTGCTAAGAGTTTTGTAAGCCCTTGGCTCTGAATGGAAAGTCCAGCAGGAGAAAGAAAGAGGGGACTGAAAAGCTAGGGATAGATGAGATGCAATGAGGGAGGAGAAGGGAAGGAAAATAGGCTGAGATGGCAGCCTATACAGTATGTGAAACCAGTTAGCAGATGGAGGGGAGAGAAAGAAAGAGTCAGAGGAAGAGAGAGAGAGGAAGGGTATAACTTTATACATTCCTGGTTATGGAGAATTAACAGAGCCTCTAGATGTTCACACACAGGAAATGGGATCCTTTGTCAGGTTTGGAAGCCATATTTATTGAGGCTTTCGTTGACCTGTCAACGAAAGCTGACATAGAAAATTACATCAAAAGCTGCTCCATTTGTGCTATTATGAAAATGAGACCAGGATAGCTGTTGACCAGTGAGTGGTGCAGTGGCCTAGAAATGGAGCTCTCACCTCACAATCAGGAGATTGTGAGTTCGATCCTAGGTAGCGGCAAATATTTATCTCGCTGGGTACAATGAGTAAATATCACCTGTGAACTCTGCATTGGCAATAGGAAGGGCATCTGGCACACTCAGCTCCATTCAGTTGCCCCAACTCCACCCCTATGTAAGAGATTATGGGGTCATTAAAAAACAAAAAAAAATCAATAGCTGTTGACCAGTGACAGGATCAGTTCATAGCTTCCCAAAGTTATAGTTCTCCTACAGCTGAAAACTGAGGACATTTCACCAGAAGGTAGGCACAGATATACCAGTTTGTCTGATCTGGAGCCATCTGATCAGGCTAAGAGAGTTGACTCTTTGAGGATGTGACTCTAAGTACCTTAGAAATGCCTCTAAGTGCTTTAGAAATTTGAGGGGGCTGTATTTTTTAGGACTAAGGAAACAAATAATTGAGGACTTGAATTTAGTTTCTGAAAGGCAGCATTTGCTCAGGGCTATAGCTACACATTCAATTTAGCAGGACTTCCAGCTTCTGCCATTGTTTGTGTTGTTTATCGATTGTTTATTATATTTTCCTGCCAACCCAGGCTGGAAAAGGGTATCTAAATATCAGTGGATGGTGCTTCACACCAAGTTTCTTGGGGAGTTTTCATGCAATTTTTGTAAAGCAGCAAGTGATAAATGGAACCCCAAATTGAAACAACTACCAGACTGATCCCTCCTGCCCCATCACAGCAAGCAGAACCATCAGGAAGGGATGCAATTATTTTCATTCAGTGCTCCAATCTCGTCTCTTGTGGCCTAGAAGAGTACCATGGTTGATGGTCTTAAAGGCTACTACAAGATCTAAATAGACCAGGGTGCTCTCTTCACTCATCTAAATGTCATCCCCCAGAATGAGCAATACAGTTTCATGTTATACCTAAGTTGATCCATGACTGAGAGGGATACAGATAGATATATCATTTTCTCTACAATTCATCACTTTCTCTAAATCTTAGAATAAGCAAGGCCACCATATCTCAGATGATAACACCAGGCATTTTACACTGCAGGAATATTTTATCTTACTTATTTCCCAACATTCTTCAGTAAACCAAGAAGATCCCTGGATGTAGGAGGAGTTCCAGAGTTCAACCAAGTGCTTAGAAAATCTACTTTCCAGAGTTCTGTGAAAATGCCAAAGCAGCCACTGAAATGCATTCATATCTAAGAAGCACCTGGAGCAAACCATCTTATTCAGGTTCATGGCTGGGCTGCAATTCATTTCATTAATATCTTAGATGGCTCAGAAGCACTTCCTGGAATAATCCAAAGTCTGCAAAGATGGGAATTCGTTCAGAGATGACTTCCCCACTGTTCAGTTTCCCCTCAGGTAATTTAACTTAGAAATAAAAAAAGACCTTAAAATTAGATTTCTCACTGAGATAAGCAATGACTTGGAAATGGGGGGTTGCTTAGAGCTGGCAGTCTAATTCTGCAGTTTTCCCTTGAATGGCTTCATCAAAATGGAATATTTTATTTTTTGAAATGGCTGGCCAAAAACTAGTTTTTCTCCCCTTATTGTCTGGATTCTGGTAGATTCCATATCATCCCATGGAAAACATGGAAACCCATGGAAAACATTCACAAAATTTTCCCAGTTGTGATTGTCTTTTAATGTGCTATTCCCTTCCTCTCACATTCAAGGTGATCAGGCTTAATGAATTGGAATCCAGTTAATCTTTCAACAGTATGTCTACATACATATGCCATCTTCAAACAATGGAATTTTTATCGTTAGAGCCATCACTGGCATTAAACCCGAGTAAAGGTCACAGTTACAAGAGGAATAAGCATGAGAAGTATTCATAAATATCATCCTATAGTTGTGCCACATCTCCTCCTATATCTGATTTGTGATAATGGCTTGTCTTCCTATATAAGTCTAAAATGATCTCATGTTAGGAGTCTAAGAGTATAAATTTCTCAAAAGAAGAGGTTTCTGCTCAAAGTCAAGGATTTAATTTTATAAAACAGAGGAACAAAATAGTTGTGACTGAATGGAAATTAAGGCCTCCAAAAGTGAGATGTGAAACTAAGAGACCTAAAGGGTGTACTGTATGTAAATCAGTTATGAACATGGTAGAAGTAAGGATGGTCTTGAAAAAAACAAAATAATATTAATAGGTATAGTGAATGTTGGTGTAAACTAGGTTTAGTTATATTTCAATTTCCTATATCTCATGCCTTTTAACTTCTTCTTCATGCTTTTTGTTACTTTACTGTGCTCTGCATCACATTGCTATTCCAAGAGAGAATATTCTGCTCATTATGTATGAAGGTAGGTGTTGATATAGGCAGAATTAACTACCTTCCTCCTATCCTTTAACCTTCTTGGCATCAGTTAGACTTGATTTCATTTTAAATCAGTTGAATTAATTAGGTTTGGTTTTAATTTATTTTTTTAAGTTCTTTGACTTGTTTTGTGTGCTTATAATTTATTATTGTAATTATATATTTCAGTGTTCTGTCCCACTGAGTTCTCTTTATTTATTGTGAGTGAATTTTATTTAATTTACACCCAGAGAGAGAAAGGCCATGCCTGTTTGCATCTGGCATGTGTTGCTGCTTACTAAGCATTGCAAACTCTTTTCCCTTCCAGCTGTCACAAGGAAGTATGAAGATTAGTGGGCTCCCTAATTGTGTTCTGCTATTGGTAACTGTCCCATATAAAAACAATTTGATGGTTAATATCTATAATCTAATTATCAATCTGCTGACCAAACAGCATTGTTTTCTTTTTTGAACTGCAATATTATTGATCTATATTTCTTCTATGTCTTCCATTCATCACACACCGGCATTAGATCAGAAATGCATAAATGTGGTTCCTTGAGAACCAAGTTTTTTACAGTCTGTCCAAAACTATCTACAAAGTTGCAATGGAAACAGAAAATACTAAATGCACAAGGAAAAACAGATGCATTTGATAAAACTAAGTTGCATTAACTTAAACCCAGCTGTTTATCCTAGACCCAGTTAAATGTTGAATCTGGTCTTCAGTGCACAGGTGAAAGTCACTTTCTTGTAGTTACAATTCCTTCAGTTAAGACAAGTAAATTGGGTTACCATTGTAGGATTTACTGACAAGTTGAATGTGAAATATTTTGGCATCAATGCTCTGCATTCTTCTATATGTCTACTCATAAGTAAGTCCCATCAAATTCGGTAAAGTTTCTTTTCAGACAAGCCAACCTGTGATTGGAATCTAAATACTATAAATCAGTAAGTATGGAGATACAACATCAAACGACAGTCAAGTGACAGCAAAAGGCAACACACTGTACAGTGACATGGGTATAAGAATAACACATGGAAAGATCCATCTGACAGCATTGAATTTACACTCTTGATTAAGAGCGTCAACCTCGCATCGTCATGTGACATATCATGAGTTTTTTCCCCTTTGCTAAACCGGGCGTGGCCGTGGCCAGTGCATGATGCATCCGGCCCACGGGCTGCAAGTTTGACAACCCTGCTCTTGATCCTCACCTTTGCTATCAAATGACACTTTCACATGCTATTCAATGTTTGTATAGTACTATCAATATATTCAGCACTTTTATATAAAAACAAGCACAGACTCTCTCCACCACTCACTCCTTGTCCTTAGGAAGAAAAGGCTTACCAAAACAGAAGGAGAGAGGAGGAACAAGATGAGCAAGTGCAGCTAAATATGTTTTCTTGCACTTCACGTTATCTAGAATTATATTAAAGCAGAATAATGAACAGTGAATACCCTTCTGGCAAACAGATACAGAGATTACTAATGCAGACTTTTTGACATCTTTCCAGACATCCTTCTGTTCACATCCCTATTTCCCAATCAAGCCCAAATTCACAGGGGGAGAGGGGAAGCTTGTTTGATACCAAAAGGGAGTTGCAGAAAAGACAGAGAGAGGCATAAATGCTCCATTTGGCAGTTACTTGCCAGACCAATGGTCAAGGTTCACAGATTCTTTCCAGTGAACCTGGCTTGTTTCAAGTGAACTGAGACAATCAATAGGTTTGAATGGAAACTCTGTGGTTTTGCAGAAACCTGACCTTTCATCAGGAAAAAAAAATCCAAGTTGTTTATGAAGAGTTTAGTCTTTAGTCCTGTGGTTTGTTTGATCAGAAACCTCAAAGCAATTCTCAAGTGACCTGGAGCTTTAAAGTAGTTCACACAAAACTACTGTAACCCAATGGCTGGGCCTTCCTAAGGAAACATCTGCTTTTTCTCTGGCCATTGTAACCCTCACTACATCCAAGGACTGTTTCATATTCAATATATTGTATTCCCATTGGGTTATCTAAATATAAAATTTAATTCTACTGATGGGCTGTAGAACAAGTGAAATTCCAGATGCTTCTGAATTAAAACTCCAGTCAACAAGTCAACCCTTACTGTTTAACTCTATCTGCTTTTTAATATGTTAAAAAAGTAGCAGTCCTGGAACTGAATCCCAGTATGCACTGAGGAGTTGAATGGGGGAATAAGTCTTGATCCCACTAGCACTTATCTAAGAACCAGAAAAAAAACTTGTATTCCAGTCTAAGGACTTGTCTGGACTGCTAATCTGGCTCACTGTCAGAATGGGCAAAAAATAGTTGATTTAATCCTCTATTAATCTCCACTCACCAGACCTTCAAAGTGACATCAATACACATTTTTCTACTTCATTTACAAAACACACCTTTCTACTATGCTGTCTTAAGAGCTTCTGTCCATTTCAGCTAGATTGCTTCAATTTGTTACATGCCAATCTTAGGAGTTCATTGGCTACTTTGAGTAGGAAGAGCTGTCCCTTAAACTGAGCTAATGCTTATTTTATTTATTTATTTATTATTTTATTTATATAACCATATATATATATATATAACCATATAAACAGGAGAACACTAGGTGATGAACAAAAGTAAAAAGTATGATATCTGGAAACCATTTTTGCATTCAGATAAAGAGCAAAGGAAGCCTCACACAAGTAAGATCATAACATAATTTTAATTGCACATATTAAATAAATATCTTTTTACCACAAATTGGAATAGAAAAAAAGAAATGCTTTTCTCCAGAATGCAAAAATGAAAACAACATATTGAAAGACTTGAAAATATGCCAAATATGTATACTAATGATTTATTCCAGTTCGTTAAATAAGCAAAAATTATCAACTGTTTCAGAAAATAGCAGGTACAAATAATTTGTGTGTGGTTTGTTTTTTGTTTTGTTTTCTCCTGCTTGCCAGAGTTAGGATGGAATTTGCAGTGTGACTGAATCACTGCTTCATTGCTCACCTCACATAAACTTTATTTCTAATTAGTTTGAGCTCCAGGAGAATCAGTCAAAGACTATAATAAACATTCACATTTCATACTGTGAATATCAGTATCAAATTTATCACTAACACATTATGATATTTCTGTTAAATATTGTCAAGATGTATTGTAAGTTGCACCAAAATAAGTAATTATACCAGAATTTGGTAGCTTAAAAACAATAAAAGAAACAAGGAAATCACAGAAAGTCAAAATCACATCATTACGGAATTGAAACTTATTTTATTATAAGATTGAAAAGGATAGGACTTAAAGTATGGAGCATAATAATTTAGAATTTGGAATATAATTGTGTTCTGATGATGAAGGTATAATTGTTAATATATGCAAACTTTTAAAATAGAGGAAGAAAAAGATAAATAAGATATGATAAAGTCAAGTTAGAATTTTGATTATAATATACGGATCAATAGGACAATAAGTGGCTAAAAGGATTGACATTTATATTGTGTTATGATTTCAAAGAGAATTTTTATAAAATGATGTATTGTTGGTAAAGATACCAGAGACGTTGTCTAGAATATATATTGGAAATGTGAACAACATGAAAAGACATTTTTATCATGCTTGGGGAACATATGAAAAAGCTTTTAAAAAGTGGGTCCAAATACATAGTTGATACAGAGAATTTTACAGTTCAATATTCAATTGAAGCCAGAACATTTCCTTTCAGGATTAGTGGATAAATAGATAAAAAAGGCATGGGAGATTGTTTCAATGTATGGCCACAGAAGTGAAATTATGCACAAGGCTGGAAAGATTTGACATTACCAACTATGGAGAAACGGTGGATGAAGTTGACAGAATGTGCTGAAATGGATAAATTAACCTCTTTGATTAGAGAAAATACATCTATATTGTGGGCTGGAAGCCTCTTATAAACTTTTTGCATACAAAATTAAAAATAATGAACTTGTAATTTATCATTTGGTAATTAGGATAGATATAAGAGGTAATTAGGATAGATAAAAGAGCCTAGGTGGCGCAGTGGTTAGAGTGTTGAACTGCACGCCACTTCTGCTGATTCAATCTAGCGGTTCAAATCCC
>JANHFL010000003.1:65679-79104 GCA_032468155.1 Oxyrhabdium leporinum
GCTGTTATCTTAACCACTAAGCCACGGGTTCTTCTCCCTTTTCATCAGCAACACCAAGTAGGTTATGTGTTTCGTTGCAACATATATATATATATGTTGCATGCTTTCCATGGTGTTTCCATGGTGTTTCTCTATACTGAATGTTAGTAGTTTTCACAAACTTGTACAAAACACCATTACATTTTTTTGATAAATGGTTAGCTTTTATCAAATATTTGATTCAATTTGTGTTCATTGTTTCCTTCACAGGAAATACCATGTTAGCTTTTTCTTTGATTAAGCACACCTAATCTATAGAGGAGGGAAATCAGGTTTGTATGCACGTACAGAATTGTATACCACTTTACTTAAAAAAACTCAAGATGGATTACTAATTAATAATAGCATCATTAATGACTTTAAAAAGAGCACATAATTGATGATGGTTTTTATTTTGCATGTTCTATTGGAAAGCTGACTAAATACATAACTAAATGAAATTTCAATATGATCACTTATTATTACTGCAAAACAACAATATGCACAAACACGAGATTATCAAATGTATAGTGACAGGAAATGAAACAAACTGTTAAAAAGTAAGTCACTAAACTTCATTAGTATTGAATGATTAATGGTGCACAGTGCTGAAATTCTTCCTGAAGCTTTATAAATAGAGTACTCTTGGATCTCCAGATGTTGTTTGGTTGAGAGTCTACATGATTCCTGAGGACTGGTCAGATCAGTTGATGTAGATAGGTTTCATAGTCCAATCTGGAGGCCTGCAGGTCCCTCACACCTGTTATCTAAAGCCTGCGTTTAATTAGCAGATGTGAAAATATCTCCTTCTTGCATCAGAGCATTAGCACTGAAAAGTTTTGCTGAACCATTTAAGCACAAATTCTTGCCTTTGTCTGTCCCTGCACTCTGAAGCAGATGGCTACATGGCACAGCTAGTTATAAACATGACTTTGAACCCTCTTCAGATTCATAGTCACTGTTTCAGCAGTAGGCAAAAAAAGACCTTGTCAGTGGAAACTATCATTTAAACAGGCTTGTAACATAATCAACTGTACATAGTACAAAGGGAATAGGCAGATGTTTAGATGTAATCATAACTGCTTGAAATCTGCACATGAGATCTGTTCTGGCTGAAGATGAAAGAGAACCTACAGCCAAAGAATGGTGACCATATTTACTCAAATTTCACAACAATTCTGAGCTGAATGGAGAATAGATTCATAGTGTACTGTCTGATGAATAATACTATCATTTCCAAAGAAATATTTTCCTTAATGGATTTTCTTTCTTTAAAAGAAGTGAGAAAATAAGAGTGCATTACACAGAGAAAACAACATTGGTTGACCATGCATGCACTCATCCCATAATATTCTGGAAATAAGACAGGATCTATTTTGAAAGTATTTTTACAAAGAGGATGGAGATAGATTAAAATAGAGGAGCTACCTGTATCAGGTCTGGTCATTTCTGAGCCAAAGAAGGGAACATGAGAAATGAGTGAAGATATAATAAATAAATCATATATCTTGTTCCAATAGCAAAGTGAAGTAAATTCATACTCTTCTGAAACATAGAGTCTAGTTTTTCCCCCTGCAAAAAAAGAGCTTTTTACTTTTATTCTTAGAACATTTTAGCATTTCTCTGGACAGCATTTTTGAATTTACTTTTTTACTGTGAAATGAAAGAGAGTGTTGTATACTTTTCCTCTTGTTACACATCACACCATTTTAGCGTCCTCAGCTACCTGTACTTCTTGTTCTCCAGTAGAATGTCTTCTTTTGAGAAAAAAGAATCCATTACTAGTGCTCAATAAATTTAATAAGATTGCTTTTAAACAGTTTGAGGGGAAAAATGGCATTGCATTAAAATTGCCATTGGCCTTTTGAGTAAATGTTGTCTCATTTCTTCTTCATGTTAAGGGGGGAAAAAGCTTGCCTCAAATGTTTGTAATGGGAAGTTCTATCAGGAAACTACAGAACCTAGTTAATGAATTGCTTTGGTATATAGCTTGGATTCATAGGGGATATTAAATAGGAAACATAGCATTACATGATATATTAAATAACTTTTCAACGTACCTGACTGTCATACTTTTGGGAAAAAAATATCTTACAATTCTGTGATGAACAAGGGTATCAACAATGTGTGTGTCTATGTTTGTGTATGGGTATGTGTGTATGAAAATATATAACATGGTGGACGGAGTGCCACAATCCAAGTTTAGAGTCTTTGCAGATTTTGATACATACATATACAGGACTAGTTAAATGTCTCTAATAAATAAACACACAAATAAGTCCAATACCTAAAAATAACATTATTCCAGGGGTACTATACTTCTAAAAACAGTTAATATTACCATATATGGTCTTAAAGTGTTCTTTAAGCACACCAAAAAATCAGCTGTCTACATTCCATTTAAATAAATGCAAATCAAGTACTTAAGAGTATATTTAAATCTTATTGATTTTATTTTTTATTATTTGATTTATATACCGCCCCATTCCAAGGACAGTATTTGGCAGTTAGGTGAACCTTATTGTCTGCAGACTATATCCAGGGATTCCACATTTAACCTTCTATTTTCATAGAGGAGTGACTTGTCAATTAATCTAGACTTTCATCACAATAGGTTGTAATACAATTTAAATGCCTGCATTATTTTATCTATCTATATTCTTCTAAAAAATTGACATCCATTTCTTTGTAATATTTGCCACCTTTACATAAAAGAAATTACCCTCAACGCAAGTCACAGATAGTTAAAAACAGCAGCATGCATCATAAAATGATTGCGTAGAATATACTGAGAGTAAGAGATTAAATATTTAAGTAGAACTAATAACCATTAGATGACAGTGTTAAACATAATTAAGAGTAACTCTCTGGCCAAGGGATGACTCAGCATATAAGATCTTTAAAATGGGGAAAGCTGTATCAATAAGATAGCAAGGGTGAGTATTAGAGCTTGAGTGTTATTAAAAGGAAAACAATGAATGTTGTATTAGTCTATGTTATAAACGATGGTAGCTCAAAAATGTAGAGTCATGAAAGTTGGCCAATGTGAGTGAATAGGTTCACTTGAAAAAATTGGTTTCATAGAAATAAGATATCCATTCAGCTTTCCCTCAACCCTGACCAGTCTCCCAGTCCCTGCTGCTGAAAAACAATCCCACAGCATGATGCTGTCACCACCATGCTTCACTATTGGGATGATATTGGGCAGGTGATGAGCAGTGCCTGGTTTCCTCCAGACATTTAGAATCGAGGCAGAACAATTCAATCTTGGTTTCACCAGACCAAAGAATCTTGTCCTTTGCAGTCTGAGTCCTTCAAGTGCTCCAAACAGGCTTTCATGTGTTTTGCACTGAGGAGATGCTTCCATCTAGCCACTTTGTCATAAAACTAGATTTGTGGAGGGCTGCAGTGATGGTTGTCCTTTTGAAACTCTGTCCCATCTTCACATATGACCTCTGAAGCTCAATCAGAATGACCATCAGGTTCTTGGTCACCTCTCTTACTAAGCTTCTTCTCCCCTGATTGATCAGTTTGACCAGGAGACCAGCTCTTAGAAGAGTCCTGATTGTACCAAACTTCTTCCATTGGAGAATTGTGCTGTTAGGAACTTTCAGTGCAGCAGAAAATTTATTGTAGCATTCCCCAGATCTGTTCTTTACAACAATCCTGTCTCTGAATTCTGCAGGAGGATCCTTTGACCTCACGGCTTTTGCTCTGCTACAGTATTCATTGTCAACTGTGAGACCTTCTATAGAGAAGTGTGTACCTTTCCAAATCATGACCAATCAGTTTGGTTTATCACAGGTTGATTCCAATCAAGGCGTAGAAATGTGTCAACAATGATCAAGAGCAGGAGTGTCAAACATGCGGCACATGAGCCGGATGCATATGTGCTGCCATGCCCATTCCCATTTTAGCGAAGGGGGGAAAAGTCACGATACGTCACATGACAACAACATGATGCCATGAGTTTGACACCCTGATCAAGAGAAATGGGAGGCACTCGAGCTAAATTTCAAGTGTTGTTGCAAAGAGTCTGAATACTTATGCCAATATGATATTTCAGTTTTTAATTTTAATAAATGTACAACCATTTCTAAACTTCTGTTTTCACTTTGTCATTATGGGATACTGAGTGTAGATTAATGAAGAAAAAATTGAATTTCAACAACTGTAGAATTAGGCTGCAGCATAACAAGTGAAGGGGGCATGAATACTTTCTGAATGCACTGTATATGTTTGACCTATCTGCCTTCTTGACAAGAAAGCTTTCTCCTATGGAATAATATAGTTTTCTTGTACAAGATAAAAGGTCTGAATTTTGCTAATTTGCCAAAAATCTATCACCATGTAAAGGAACACTAAGGTCTTAACATTCTAAAAAAAGCAAAAATCGTTGAAGGCTTACTAGAAACTGCAATTTAGCATTTTAATCTAAGAACTAGACATTTAAGTCACTTTATCCTTTATATTATATCGCAATACAAGTCCAGATTTCCATACATAATTTAAGTCCTTTAATTTTAGTTCTGTTCATTTTATATCTTCCCCTTGATTGCTTCCTACCTCAGGAATGCTCACTAGATATCCTAATTCAAAGTTCAAAAATTTATTCAGCATGCAATTGAATACAGGTAGACCTCGGCTTACGACCACAACTGAGCGCAGAATTTATGTCGTTAAATGATAAATTTGTTAAATGAGTTTTGCCCCATTTTACAACTGTTCTTGCCACTTTTATTAAGTGAATCACTGCAGTTGTTAAATTAGTAACATGGTTGTTAAGTGAACCTAGCTTTCTCACTGAGTTTGCTTGAAGCTTGCAAAAGATGATCACATGACCTCAGGACACTGCAATCATCATAAATATGAACCAGTTGTCAAGTATCCAAATGTAAATCACATAAATATGAACCAGTTGTCAAGCATCCAAATGTAAATCCACCATGGGGATGCTACAAGGGTCATAAGTGTGAAAATTGGTGATATGTCACTTTTTTTCAGTGCCATTGTAACTTCAAACGGTCACTAAATGAACCATTGTAAATTGAGGGCTGCCTGTATTGAATTTGGTCAGTCCCGTGCAAGGGGTGCAACACTCTTGTGTATAGTCTAATATAAATAACTAGCTTGCTTATGCCTAATTTTAGAATTCCCATGTTTAACTTTTCAAATAAGGTATAGCATGATTTCTCACTTTCTAATTACTATGTCTTATCTCTGTTGCCAGAAGCATTATGGTTTCTTATTCCTTTCTTATCAGTCTACCTGTCCTTTTCACTTCTCTATAATGGTGAAACACTAACTTCCTTTCTAAAATGGTATTGGTTTAGCTTTCTAATAACTACTTTCCAACATTGCCATTTTATCCTGCTGTTGTTATACAAACCCATATTTCCTTAAGTAAGTCTTCTAATCTTAGTCTTTTTTATTTTATAATAAATAAATCTTCAGGGGTAAGATCTGTTACATCAGAACCAAAATGCTTACAGGGATTTATTTCAATGGCAACAATTAAAAGGGTTAAAACTGAGAAACGTTTACAAAATAGGTTAATGAGCAATAGGATTCCATAGGTGTAAGTCGAAATACCCTGAGGTTAATAGTCATTTAACACCCAGATATATATTAGTTTTACAATGGCTTGGTCTTATTCAGCCAAGCCATTGCAACTCAATACTGTCAGCTTGAGATAGGCCAGAACATTCAAATACAACAATTTCTGTGTTCATTATATACAAGACACTTAGAGTTGTTTAGCCATGTATTCTACCCATTGCTTTCAAGATTTTGAGGAGCCTATCTCACAGTGGGAATTAATATATAGCTTCCCTTAGTTGCACGAGGTAATTATACGGCTCTCATCTCTAAGATGAAATTATAGTTATAAGTGGAATATCAGCAACATCTGTTCAAAGGTTTTAGGCAATTTAACCTTGACCAGTAAGGATCTACTCTGCTCCAACTGACTGACAGTATTTAATGTTTTTGTCTTCCATGATTTAGTATTAGAGGCCTGGAAAAAAGGTTTTCCAATTATGGGAGAGGATTCAAAATTAACACAACAGAATGATTGTCAATTATAAAGTCAGTTGTATAAGGGGGATAGGCACTAAGGCAGAATAGTTAACTTAGGCGTAAAAGACCTGCTTCAAACCTCGCTGAACTAAGCGAGATAGTTTTGCTTTGCACATGTGTATCTGGAGATTTGTAGATTTAAATCTAGGTTTCTATCAGATGACAGATTGGCCCAAAGGCAGATGTTTCTGTTTTACTGTCAACATTAAGCAAGTCCGAATATGTGAGGGGAGCTCCATGCAGCTGTCTTGAAGAAGTATAAGGGAATAATGAAATTAAATATCTCCACTGTTGAAGTGGGACAGTTTTGTCTTTTTGTTATAATTCTGCCCTGTGGGTGCTTTTCTAAGAAGGGAGTTTGCTATGGTTTGTGTTTCTGGATTTCAAAACCCACATTTTAGTTAATTTATGTGGAGGGAAAAGGTGAATTGCCTTGGGCCTATCCATTTTAGCTACCAGAATTTGGCTGGATTTTCACAATATGATAGTTTAAGTTAAAATAGGGCTATAGAATGTATTATGCCATTGCATGTTTATGTAAAAACAGACGTGTTTTGTTGTTTCAAGAAACACACCAAGCTTTATCTGGAGGCTAAGGACTGTACTCTGAGTGGAGGGGGAGAAGGCTTGATCCATTTTGGGAATGGCTACAAAGGTTTGAAGGGGTATGTATAATAGGTATCTTAAGCATCTGCAAAGCCCATGTCACTCATTTTGCTTCTGAAATCCCTTTACCCCAATGCATAAAATGACTTATTTTTTGCCTCCCTTACTTATGGACAAAATTGCTATATATGTGCAATATGTATATGCCTTTCAATTCCCATTCAAGTGTTGAGTGACACATACATTGACTGATTTGTTTCTTCCTGTATTTCACCTAAAGCTAAACTTAAGAGGACTCCAACCTTAAGTCTGCAAACTGGTTATCCTTTGCTTGATCCTTTAAATTATTGCTTTAGGTTCAATCTTGATTATATTTTATTATTATATTTAATAAAACTATAATAGGGGCCAGTGTGGTACAATGGACTAGAAATGGGAATCTAGCCTACCTATAAGCATGGAAGCCAGCTAAAATTCTTGGATCAGACACTCCTTCTCAGATTTAGACTCAATAGCCCTGGAAATCTGTAAATCACAGTCCATAGTTTTCAGTGAAGATGTTTTCGCACTGGACTGGAGGGATAGGGGGAAAGGGAGAGAGAAAGAGAGAGAATCATCCAAGTTATTCTTGCGCACTTGAAAACCGGGTTCCTCCTGATGTATTTCCTAATGATCTGAAGGAGGATAATGTGAGTGACTTTAAGGCCTTTGTTAGTCTCAGTTAATTGGGCAATACACCACAGAATACTCAGAACTAATGTTCTTTTAGGGGAGCAATTTCATGTTTCATACATGCTGATGGGTTTTAAATTAATTGTAAATAGCCCAGTAATCAAAGTAAAAAAAAGTAAAGCAACCCCCTTTTCAGTTAGACATCATTTGGACAAGAACATCTGTTCATTATTCCAGGAGCTCTAATGCCTTCTAAACACACACAAACAAATATATAGTTATATCTATGCGTGTGTGTGTACACACATATATAAAACTTTAAGAAATGGAAAAAAATCATGAAAAAGTCATGTTGAAATGGTAGAACATTAAATGATGTTTTAATGAAGTAGTACTTCAACA
This sequence comes from Oxyrhabdium leporinum, assembly GCA_032468155.1. NCBI lineage: Eukaryota > Metazoa > Chordata > Lepidosauria > Squamata > Cyclocoridae > Oxyrhabdium > Oxyrhabdium leporinum. The sequence continues at coordinate 73,456 of JANHFL010000003.1, forward strand.
CCTTGAGCAGGGCCAGTCTTTTGTTATTCTTCAAAGAAGACAACCTACAATGGACAAAACATATGTGAGAGGGAAGGAAGGGAAACTTGGAATTAAAAACATGGGAAAAATTTTCTTGGGAAGACATCTTTGGAGGAAAAAGGAGGTAATCAAGCCAAGTCCTCAGCAGGGTTTAATAAAACATCAGAGAGTCTACCCTGCAACCATCACTGAATATTACTATCATTATAATTCCAAGCCATTGAGCCAAACAGTTCTCTCAGATGGTGTAAATAGCTGTTGCTCCCATTGGTTTTAAGAAGGGCTGGTACTAGTTAGGGATCGGGCTTATTTCATAAGTTATCATGAAAGTGGGAATAATGTTTTTTTCTCTCCGTCTTTTTAAAAGTAAAAAGTAGGCTTGAACATTGATGAAATGAGACACCTTTATATATATCAAGGAAGGTGATACTGAAATTTATTTCTAAAAAATATAGTTGCAGTTTTAAATGCTGAAGTTAGGGATGTTCAAAAGAAATTTGGGATGTATTTTTCTGAGGATGATGGGGAGTGTGGAGAATATATTTTATTACAGTAACATTTTGGTATAACAGCAAATAATTCAAAGAGATTCTCATAGCATGCCACCCACTGTCATTTCTCCAGTAATTCCTCTTAAGAAATTGCTCATTCTCCTTTATAATGACATATTTTTAGAGATTGGGTTGTATATGTGTTTTTGTTTTTAATTTTCAAATATATTTTAGACAGTCCCAATTTGATGGGATATGAAGAGCTTTTAATAGAATTGATATTTAGGTAACAAAATAGAACATATCATACTATTAAATGAAGACACATTATTTAAAGATAGTTGTAGATAATGTAGATATTTTCACTTTATTAGAATAAAAATGAAGCAGCCCATCAAAGCCAATTTATGATTGCCAAAGAACGATTGGCCAAGGATTGGTCTATATAAACTGTTGATGAAATTATGTCCACATCCAGAGGTGAGATTCAGTCAGTTCGGACTAGTTCGTGTGAACTGGTATCTCCGACGATCAGCTGGCGAGCGAACCATAGCTCCGATGATCAGCTGGCCCTACCTACCCGCACCAGACCTATCCTGTTCTTTTATTTCCTGCTTTCTAGCACATCTCAATCACGTGGCACAGCTGATTCCCCCCCCTCGCTGTTCTACTTACTGTTGCTGACTTGTAAGGTAAGCAGCTGAGCTTCTAAAGGCTCCATTTTCAGCACTGCGTGCAAGCGTTTTAAGCATGCGCATGCCCGAAGTGGTTGTTCAACTGGCAGCATCCCACCACTGTCCACATCAAATGTGGTCACACTAATTACGGACTTTGCATTTTTGCACAATTATATCAAGATCCAGGTATGGCATTATTGTGGCTTTATGGCATTATTGTGGAATTATTGTGAATGCCCAAAGATTTAAATCTTACCATACAAGTGAATAAAATGCAGATTAATGACTATAACAACTAGTAGAATAACACCAGACAGTTACAATAGTTCTTGTTGAAATTATAATGCCAGAAAGTTTCTCACTCTCCTGCATCTTCACTTCGCTGCAGAAACAATAACTCCATGTGGCGTATAGAACTATATTATCAAAGACCACACACTTAAGCAGTAGCAGTCACTTTTTAGAATAATTAGAAATTAGGAAATTAGGAAATGAATTGTGTGTGCTTTGCGACCTGTTGTGAAATTTGTATCCTGAAATGAGGTAAAAGATGCTGCCACCATTCTCTTCTTGATGAACCATTCATCTAACCATGCAACGTGAGTCAGCTTCATGCAGAACAATGTCATGCTATGTATCAAAGGTCCAAGAATTTTGGGTCAGTTCTATGTGTACACAAGACAAAATTAAAATATATATGATACAAATTAATTCCAGGATGGGGAAAAATCAATTTAAAATTTAGTACTTTGTGTGGTGTGTGTGTTAACCCAGGTAAAATGACTGTCAGAGATGGGAAGAGTTGCCATGAAAAAATTAAAACACAGAAACAAATGTCCACAGGTACACACACACACACAAACACACACACACACACACAATCCTTTGAGATCCACTTCTTAAAATGGACAATTGAGTTTAGGAGCTGCCCAGAATTGCTTAAGAAGATGGCCATACAAATATGATAAAGAAATAAATAAAAACACTGTAGCATAACTGAAAGCAACTTGCGATAAGAATATTTACTATTGCCAAAAAAGAGTCTGACCCATACTGGGTACTGGTTTGATCAAAATGTGTCATTAAAGTTAAAATTCCCTATTCTATTTTGTTACTAATAAAAAGAACAAAAGTTGGACATTGATAAATATTCCCTGTAGGGAATAATATTGCAACAGATGGTCTCCAAATATGTGACTTATGTAAAATTCATCACATGACAGGCCTTTTAATAATAAAATCTTAACTAAAGAAAATAGGCACACTACAATTATAGACCCTAATTGCCGGCATGGTTACAATAGAACATCTTTTGAACATTAAGTTGAACAAAAAAAAATATGTTAATGAACCCAGTACCTAGTTAAATGGTGCGTGACAGAGAGCAATAGTATTTTTTTCTAAGAATCCTTCAAAGCATAATCTACCAACCTCAAAATTACTTAAATGATTTAACTAAAATATCTTCTTTGTAATTCCTGCTTCATTTTTTTATGCATTTTAATCAAGCCACCAACTGCTCTGAAAATAACAGCAAATATTACTATTTGCCTGTGCTTCAATTAGTGAGACACATAGAACTTAGAAATCTAACAGTTCACATGTTATTTGGGAAAGCATCATTCATTTGGAAGACTAGGTTTTGCACTGACATACTGGATTGGATCCAGTCTTAGGGCTTATCCTCACCACCTAATTACTGCAAAATAATTTGCTAATAGCTTTTAAGGAACATACTTCCATGACATTGCCACCTTTTGGAGGTAGTGTGAAATCATCTTTAGATGTTCTCCTGTAAAACTGGTGTTTTGCCAGTTCTCCTGATGCAAGTCGTGTTTTAGGGACAATCAATAATATTTTGAGAGTAAGACTGAAGATGACATGGAAAGGAGCATAGAATTTGCCCACCTCCTGTTGTCTACCTGCTGAAGGCATGGCACCTTCACAACCAGCTATTGAGCACTGACTTTTTTTAACTCTTTTGATTAGGGCAGCAAGAGATACTGAACACTGAAATGAACTTGCTCATTTTTCTGACAAACCAATTCAAAGTAGACCTTCTTTTAATACAGAACAAATGTCAGTCTTCCATGAGATCAGTGCACCCATGTTGAAGCAAAGAAGTGTGGAATGGGAGAGACAGTGTATTACTTAGTTAGCTGCTACAAGAAGATCACACAGACTAACTTCAAACAAAGGCATAACAAAAGAGAAACAATGGTGCATTGGGATATTGGCAAGAAATACTAATTACCTGCCCCACCCTCACCCAAAAAGCAAAAAACTAGTGAGACCACAGAATAGACAAAGAAACAATAATTGTTGATAAGAAAGAAAACAAAAGTTAGTGAGGTGGCCATTGCAACACCTGGAACAGCAGAATAGAAAAGAAAGAACTGGAGAAAAATAACAAAATACAAAAATCTGCAAATAGAAGTAGAACAAATGTGGCAAAAGAAAGAAAAGATAATACTAGCAGTAATAGCCCCCTCCCCCCGGGTGCAATCCCAAAATATCTGAAATTTGAATCACCATCAATCAATTGCAAAAGGCAGCTTTACTTAGAAAAGCTTACATCCTGAAACCTACCTTTAACACTATTGAACAACAATATCCTTGGGAAGGACTCGATAAATGGACAAAAATGGTAAAGCCAGTCTAACCATCTGGCTGACTGTGCAACCAAAAGTAATACCTATTTTAAATGTATTTGCTGTCCTGATCCCAGTATCTGAATAGTTATTCAAGAAAGCATTCTTAATGGTAATATATAACACTACTTATAAGCCTGGATATATGAAGGAATCTAAAATGAGATCAAAGCTTTACAATTTCTGACTTAAAGTTCATTTTTGCCAGGCTGGAATTTCAACTGTAATGTGACTTAATGCCTAATTTTCTGTAAGTGCAGTTCAAAATGAAGCTAACATTGGTCCTGACTGTAATGCAAAGATTGCACAATGCTGTGGTGAACTACGCTAATTTCTCATCCCAGGAGCTGTTGAAACTAATCTATTATTTTTGACTCAGATTCGTCTTACATTAAAAATATCAGCCACTTCATTAGGCAGGATTCTTATTAAATGAATTGTGTGCATTGAAACCGATGAAAAGATGAAGCTGAGAAACAATAGATTTATAATGTTACATATGCAACTACCCAGTAGGATAGTCTGTCAAGCTTTTCTTAGACATTTACTGCAGTGCAGGTATAAAGAGATCAACATGTTGACCAATTAAACCAAACATTAGGGTGTAAAAATTATGGCCCTGAATGAAATGAGCAGCTGCTGAGTTATTATATTTCAACATGCTCAGAAGTGGTTGTGTTTTAAATGCCAAAAAGACAGGTGGGCTCTGGTCTGCAAAGCTATATCCCACACTGACACATTTCTTATTGGATCGCCAGAGGTTGTAGTAACTTGGCTGGCAAATGTATAAGATTAATTGAAGATATTTTGCCATTTCAGGCAGAGATCCAGAAATCCAGATCCTGTTTCACATGAAGAAGTGAGGTGAAACTGGGGAAGTGTCTACACTTAATGTTTGAGCTGCTCATGTTTTCTTGATACAACAACATGATGTCTTGTTATAATATGATCAGCTATCTTGATAGTTTTTTTTAAAAGAAATCAAAAAATCTGTCCAGACTGAGACACTTTAGCAACAAGTTGCAAGGTATTCAAACTGTAACCCTAGGCATCCTTCCATTAGACAACTTATCTGTTGTTAGTCCATCATACTTACTTCTTTCAAGAAAGCAAATTGTAATTGCTTTTCTTCCTATCTGGATTCTGCCTGGATTCACCCATGGACAAAGGTATTTAAACACTCACAGAGAAAGACAAATAAACACAGAGAGAAAGCTTAAACTTTGAAACGCATATGTCTCTTAATAATAGCCTTTTCTAAGGGCCTTGCAAGTCAAAGTTTGCTCATTCAAAACCTAGCAAAAACACTATGTGTGTATATATACATGTATACACTATGCATATATACACACACCTACAAACACATACATATACAAACACACAGTTATTTCCAGCCTGTCCTTTTCCTTGTGCTTTTTTTTAATAGATTCAGTGCTTTTTCTTCACTATTTTTTTTTCAGATGCCCAAATGTTATTTGGAAGCTGAGAGCGAAACCTTCCTCTCTTAGGTTACTGGGGAAAAAATGGATGATGGGCCCAAACAAGCAGCACAAGACAGACCTGAGTGGCCATTTAATTTTATATCAGTATAGAACAGGTGTGTCAAACTCAAGGCCCTGGGGCTGGATCCGGCCTGTGGGATGCTTAGACCTGGCCAATGGGGCTACCCTGGAAACAGTGAAAGAACAGCCCGTGGTGCTTCTACCAACGAAAATGGAACTCACGAGCTCCATTTTTGGCTGGGACGGCCTCCTGCAACCCTCTGCCAGCAAAACCAGAGCTTGGGGGGGGGGCTGCATGCTCCATTTT
>JANHFL010000003.1:79204-90388 GCA_032468155.1 Oxyrhabdium leporinum
ATTGAATTTGACACCCCTGGTATAGAAGATAGTTATTTGGGGAGGAAGCAGAATGAAATATGTAGCACAATGATTTCAACCTCACCCCTTTTAAATGTAGGTAAACCTCAACTCCCAGCACTCCTTAGATGTAATACATGCTTCTTTGTCTCCCCTCATCAGGCAGTGGGTGGAGACTGGGGAGAATTTACTGACGCTGCCACTACTGGTCCAGATTATGGCTACCAAATAGCAGGGCAGATCCCTCATAAGTGAGTTATGTAAAAAAAAACTCTGTTAACTATGTAAAAAACAACAACTGTCTGGTAAGCAATTGTAAAATATATTACTGTCGTCAGAATGCTCTGTGTTAAACTAGTAGGATAATGGTGTTTTTTTTCCTTCAGAATTAAGCCTAAATAAGTTAAAACTATATAACACTAAGAAAAAACATCAACTAAATGTTAAATAAGGATGTTTTGAATCTAAGTATGTTGTGCTCTAAATATGTTTATTGGTGTTTATTTAACTTGATATAATAGAAAATGTTCTACTCTGCATCCGCAAGATTCCCTTGGTCATAAAGACTATTTCATTCTCTTCATATATTACATTAAAAAGCATATGTCAGATACAAATAGGGATCCAGTAGTCCCCTAATATATTTATTGCTCATTTAATTCATATTGCATTTGGGATGGGGGAGAGAGAATTTCCATAAACAGCAAGTAAAAGGTAGAGATTAAGTGGAGATTAACAGGAGATGAGCTGTTGCTACAAACAAAAAGATTAGACAATTTGGAGCCAGTGAAGGACAATAGAATTAAGGAACTCCTACCAGGGAGGAAGCTATCCTTTTCCCCAAGGAACTGAGGTAAAAAGTGAAACTTGGGGATTAAGAATGTTAAGAAAGGAAAGATACCTGGGAGAAGAAAGTAGAATAAAAGTGCTTCCTAAAACAGGGTCTCCAACCTTGGCAACTTTTAAGACTTCTGGACTTCAACTCCCAGAATTCAATTTTCACTGGCTGAGGAACTCTGGGAGTTGAAGTCCACAAGTCATCAAGTTACCAAGGTTGGAGACCCCTGCCCTAAAAGGTTATGAAAGAAGGGAAGGAAAGAAGAGGTCAGCTTGACGAAATTAAAAACAAAACCACAATAACAACAAAAGCTAAGAGGCATGCTTGACTTATTTAAGAAGTAAGCAAGAGGTGAAAAAAAGAGAAAACATGAAGGTATTCATCCTGCATCATTCTTTACCTATCAAGAAAAAGAAGTAGCTTGAGACTGCAAAAGAATGAGTAGTACAAGCTGCCTGCGTTTTGGCAGTGGGAAGAGAGGGTGATTGGCAGGTTTTCATACTTAGGAAATCACCTAGTGAATCAACTGGGGGAAGATCAACATTTGAAGAACCCACAGGAGAAGCAGATTGGAGCAAATAGGCCAGGATGGAGGAGGTCTGACTCAGAAGAAAAGCTCAAACAGCCATGTAGTAGAGAGTCAGAAAAATGCTTCACACTTATTTGACTTCTTGGGCATTTGGGGAAATTTAGGTAGAGTCAAATTTGTTTTAATACTGTGCCTCTGAATGCACCATGCCTTGAAGGAAACTTCTCCGTCTCTGTAAGTGAAGGATCATAATTAAGACTAAATTTACCAATAAAAGAAAATACTTGTAACTCAGGTTGAACTGTAGGGTCCTTGAGGCTCTCTGAACTTTGTTGTTTTCTTGCAAACATTTCATTCAACTTAGTAACATCATCAGTGTTAGAAGACAGTGGGTTTTGCTTTCTGTTTATATACAAGTGGCTTGCCCTGTCAGCGTTCATGTATGAATTCTTTGATTGGGGTATTGTTTATTCCTTGTTAGCCTAATGCAGGGGTGTCAAACTTGCATCATCATGGTGTCATGTAACATTTCACGACTTTTCCCCCCTTTGCTAAACTGGGCGTGGCCAGCACGTGACATATCTGGCCCACAGGCCACAAGTTTGACAGCCCTGGTCTAGTGCTCCATCATTACAGTGGTCCATCATTGGAGGCTTTCCAAAAAGAAACCGAACAACCATTTATCTGAAATTGGACTAGAAGTCCTCCAAGGTCCCTTCCAACTGTATTATTCTAGGTTCTAGTATTAAACTTGGTGTTAATCTCTGCTTATCTGAGTGTCAATTGCTGGCAAGGATGTGTTGTGGCATTTTATCTTTTTGATTGTGTCTTTTGAAAGGTATGTAGATGTTATTTATCTCTGTGTTCCTATTGATAGATGATTTGTCTGAATGCCAGGCTTCCAGTAATTATCTAGCATTTTTGGACTTATCTTGATCTAGGATGCTCAAAATTTCCAGAATGAAACTATGGAAGTCTGTCTATGTGTTGTGTGACTGAGTTTTTCATCATGTTTTCTGACTGCTAGTTGATGTTAATGGATGCACTCTGCTAATCTCCTGCCTGTTTGCCCTCTCTTCCCATTGCCAAAATGCAGGCAGCTTGTGCTACTCATTCTTTTGCAGTCTCAAGCTACTTCTTTTCCCTGAAAGCTAAATAATGATGCAGGACTGTTACAGTCCTTATACTGCATGCTTTCTTCTGGGCTACTGGGTCTTTTGGAATCCATTTTGTTGGAAGATATTGTATCAATCTGTTTCCTTTTTCTGATGTTCAGGATTATTGCAATGTGTTTGTGCTCATCTGAATAGCATTCTTACCAGCTTCTCTTGTGGGAGGCTAGGTTGTTACTTTGTAATGGAGCATTTGGTTAGTATGGGTGCTTTTATGATAGACTTGTGTTTTTAATTTGCCTCTGCCAATGAGGATATCCAGGAAGGGTAAAATGTTGCTGTTTTCTTCTTTTGTGAATTTTATTCCTTTGAATACGTTGATATGACGTAATTTCTCAGCAAGTCCTCTCTATTGTTCATAAGGACATTCATTTCATTGAATTACTTTTATTGAATTGCCTAATTAATTGGGCTCCCAGCAGCTAACAATCATAAAAAAAAATTTAAAACAGTCCCAAATTTTAATGAAATAGCCTATGGAAAAAGTCAAAAACATGACACACAAAAACTGACAATGACTACCAAATGTCTGAGAGGTTACTCATAATAGAGGGGGTTGACTGTGAAAATGCTAGAACTTGAAGAAGTGGATAAATTGACTTGTTTGGTTAGAAGGAACACACACACACAAAACAAAAACCTGGATGTCCTTTATTAACTTTTTGCTGAAATTTGATAAAAATGAACTGTAATTTCTGGATTTACAGATTAAAATGGGCTGTATAAGGAAAGTACACTTATATAATTTTGAGGGAGGGAAAAATGACATCAAATATGTCTATAACTTTTAAAGAATAGTGGAAGTTGCCTTTGGTATCTTCCCCACTCCTTCATTTTCCATTGTTTTCAACTGCTTTCTGTATCTTTTGTTTAACTTTTAAGTTTGTAAAAATAATTTTAAATGTTAAAAAACACCAAATGTCTGAAAGTTTTCTGAAAAACAATCACAATTTTCAGAAGATGATCATGAAAGGTGCTAATCTAATTTCTAGTGATAGACAGTTCTAAAATAATTGGTGTCACCAAATTTCCCAGTTTCCTCTTGTCACCTCACAAAAGGAGAGACACTTGAGATAGATAAAATCTCGTTGAAGGTAGTCCTGGAGAGTTCAACAGCTTAGTGTTGATTATTTTTCTACCTGGGTGATACAATTGTTTATATCTGTATTGTGTTCCTCTAATGCTACTAGTGAAACCATTCTATTTATAAACAATTAAGTGGGTTCATGTTTTTCTTATTGGATGTTGGAAGAAAATGACCGTTTATGATTATTCCTGATGATTAATGATGTAACAGCAGATTTTGTTAAAAAATCTGGAGAGAGCATGTTTGAGTATTTCAGGGATGACAACTCCTAAGTTAAAAAAGCTACCTACCAATTTGAAAGTATTTTTATGTTTAAGTGCAATACATGATGTATCATCATTGGGTTTATATCTGTGGTTCTGCAGTTAACTGGCATAATTCTAGTAGCAATCAGAGGAACAGTAGACCTCAAATTTGTTCTAAAATATAGTAAGGAGATTTTCTTATTATAAAAACGGAAGTCAAAGCAATAAAGGTGATCTGCCTCAAAACAGTTGCTATTATTAGATATCTAGATGAAACATTTATCAGAAGTCAGTTTTAACAAATTGAAAATTATGAGATGGTCCACTCAGCCTTCAGACTACAGAATCTGGCTTAAAAATCCAAATGACAATTAGGTAGCAGATAGTTACTGTACAAAAAATAGTGCACCTTCTGGTGATCATTGGGACGTCTGCAACTGAGGTCTCATAGACCTAAACAAGTCACGTTTACAATTAACACAATTACAATTTTAACATAGCATAGCAAAATGGCCTGTTTGGTGGTGGAGGGGGCACAATTTCATTCTTGCATTGTCAGCTGCTGTTTTTGTGTTCAGAAAACTATGAAGTCAATGGGATTTTAGAAATGAGTCTTGAGTCCAACTTCACTTTCCTTATAATAAGAGAATTTTAGGAACAGACCCCATTGAAAGCTTGCTCCCCATTCCTCCTCCTTGTTTTGCATTTAGTAGACATCCTGTGTGATTTGATAAATATTTGAAAACCATTGCTATTAAAAAAAAACCTAGAATAAAACTTCTTCAACTGCCATTAATAAAATGAAATCATACTACGAACAAATGCAGTGAGGCAAGGTCCCTCTGATATACCTTTTTCAACCCTTCCTTGTTTACCTGGAAAGAGTGATGAGAAATTTGGAGTACTGGAAGTATTATAACGCTGCTGCAGCAGCTTTATCTTGCTTCTAAGGTGAAGCCAGTTGCTTTATGGAAAAGCCTTGAGAATGGCTTTATGTTATAAAATTCAGTATAAAAATATAGAAATGAAAGCTACTTGGTTCCTGACCTATGGATTAATAGGGAGTAGGGAGTATCAATCATGGCTTAAACATTAGTACTATAAGAAACCCTTGAACTTGGCACAATTGATAGAGAGCTTTATAACTGGGCATTGAAAGGCAGATGCTGGAAATGAACAAGTTTTGGAAGCCTCTCTTTGAAGAAGGAGATGCCGCTGAGTATTTCTTACGTCTTGGCCATGATCCAACACACAGCTTTGTGAACTTAAGTCCCATTACAATTCAGATCTCCTAAGAACCTGCTGGGCTCCAATGCTTGCATTTGATCCCATTTGCTTGAAAGCAGGGTAATTATTATATTCATTTATAGCAACTAATAAATGATAAATGGCAGGTGGCTGATGAGATATGATTAATATGAATAGAAGGCAGGGTATTATTAAAAACAATAACAAGCATACTGAAGGAAGCTCCAGAAAGCCAGTAAAAGAAGCTGCCTTCAGGATGACAATAGTCAAGAGAGTTCTTTCTGTTTTGACAAAAGCTTTTCTGATCTTAAGAATTTTTGAGTTGAAAGATTGATTTGAGCTGCAGATGCTCAACTTGTCTCCTACAGTAGAAGCAATTTGCACATCTTTAATTCCCTTAGAATGATTTAGAAGAATTAATGCGATTCAAGCCCATAAAGGCATTTTTGGCACGCAAATTGCACACATTATTTTTATGGAATATTATATTGCTAGTTAGGAAAAAGGGAGGGGAAGAGGGAGGGACAGCTGCTCCTCCTTCGGTTTTCTTTCCTTTTTCTCCCACACGTGTTTCCTTTCTTTTTCTTTAATAAAACACAGATTCTGAAAATATTGATAGGCAGAAATAGCAACGTTTATGAACCATACACATACATGGATGGAAGGGGAAAAAATAGCAGCTGGTAACAAAAAGTGAGAGAGAAGAAAAGATAGGCTAACAATGACTTTGTATAGTAACTGAAAATATAAAATTGGACTTATTTTATATGACAGAAATGATGTTAGTAACTGAGGACAACTTTCTATGTTGTGGATGTGAAAAAAAGTATAACTCAACATTCAGCAGTTGAACTGCTAATACAATTACTTGTAAACATAGCTCAGCAGACGGGATTCTCCACACTATGTAGGGAAATGTACAATTCAAGAGTATTTGTGTTCTGATTGTGCAGAAATCTGTAAAAATATACTAAAGATTCCTACCTGATTAAGTTATTTATTTAGCAAAAAGGTTGTTTAAATGTTGTAGGGAGAAAGCCAATGATGTTTCTCATCTGGAGCACTATTTGATGCCTTTCTGCTGCTCACAAAATTGAAAGTCATAAGATAGTTTCACAAAAATAAGTAGCTGGTGCTTCCTAAAATGAAAGCAATGCAGCTGGACAATTAAATGATATCTGTAAAGAAGCTTTGTTAAAGAAAATCTAATAACAATGTCTAAAAGATGGCATAAAAAGAATGTAACAGAAATATAGCTCTCCTTTTTAGTCAGCATTGTGCCCCCCAAAAATCCAAAAACCTTCTTCCCCCTGTTTCCACAGCTAGTTAAGATAGGTAATTGAGAAAAATGGTCTAACCCAACAGCTTAATTCAAAGAAGCAAAGAGTTTAGTCTGGAAAAGAGATTGAAATCAAATTTTTACTAACCTCTGATCTTTGCAGCCTAACCTTCCAAATAAGTAAAAGCAGAATGCTGCTAAGTGTGCTATACTGAGTGAAAACCTGTAAAGATAGAGCAAATAAGAGTGGGCTGTGATAAATGCTGGCTGCCACACTAAATTTGGTTTAGGTGGATTTGAATATAAGGGAGCCTCACCCAGTCTCCCGTGATGATAAAATGAAAATACAAAATATAAAATGGATGAGCATCCTGTAAATTGTAAAGTCCCCTTCCATTTACGCTGGGTCTCTGATGACTTCATGGACAAATTTGTGTATTTGTTTGATTTCCCCCATCCTCCCAGGAATTCTACAAGTAATATTTCACTAGGATTTTTTTTTAACTTCTAGCATAGACTACAATCCTGATGACTTTCTACCATCATTAACCAACATTGTTTAGCTTTTCCTATGAGCCACACTAAGGCAGCAGTTCCCTACATGATTGGACCTGGTTAGTCTATGTAAGGGAGACCAATAGACTGCAAACTTGGAAAAAAAATATTGAGAAGAAATGAATGACAGGCCACTTCTATATAGTTACCAAGGAAAAAGGCTGGGGGGATATGCTGAGGAAGTTTTCTGGAGTTCAGCTTGTCTTAGAGAAGACTATTCTTTACCCACAAGTTATATTTGTAACAATCAGGGCAGGGGTTTTTTTTCTCCTCAAAAATTGTCCTTCAAAGGCCATCAAGTACTATTGTTGTAAACACTGTGTATTTTCATTGCTAAATATATTTTAAAATGGGGATTTTTTTTCTTATTCTGATGGCAAAAGTTGGTAAGTTGGGATACAAAGCAAATGATGTTATTGCTAGGCCATGTGAAAGGACCATTTTAAGAAAAGTTTAGAAAATAGATATAAATTGAATGTACTGAAGAAACAACAGGAGAGAGAGAGAAAGGCTATTAATTCTGTTAAGCAAAGCATACAAATTTTCTAAGATTAGACATAGAATGTAGACACCTCATTGATTCTTTGCTTCAGTTTGCTAAACGACAGGTAAAACCCACCAAAACCCAAAAACCAGCCTTTGAGTGATCTTTTCTAATTTGGAAATCTTCAGGGGTAGCCATACTAGCTCCAGTTAGTGTGCAACATTAAATAGCGAACTAAAACCTCACCTTTCAGTTGAAACCAGATTCCCAAGATAATTTACATTATTGCTATTTAATACAGCAATTTTAAAGCTCATTGTGCTTCTTTATATGTATTTCTGAATCCCTGGTCTTAAACTGAAAAGAAAGATAGGGTCAAACACATAGTCCTTGACTTACAAACATTCATTTACTAATCAGTTGAAGTTATAATGGCACTGAAAAAAATGGCTTATGATAGTTTTTCAGTTATGACTCTTGAAGCATTCCCATGGTCAAGTGATCAAAACTGAGTCACTTGCCAACTGGCATATATTTATGATAGTTACAGTGTCCCACAGTCATGTGATTAGCTTTTGTGACCTTGTGATGAGTGAATCTGGCTTACCCATTGACTTTGCTTAACAACTGTGTGACTAACTTAACAACTGCCCCGATTCACTTAACAACTCTGGCAAGAAAGGTTGTAAAATGGGAGAAAACTCAACTAACATGGTGCTGCATAGCATAGTGTGCATAGTGCATAGTGTGGCTGAAACTGTTCATTGGTTTGAATTGAATTGTGTTTGATGAATATGTATGTGTTATTTTTCTGGTTTTCTGAGTTGCTTTATTTTCCTATTTTATTTTAATATTGTCAGCCACCCAGAATTTCAGATAGGTGGCCATATAAATTAAAATTATAAATAAACTTCAGAAACTATGAAATCTTGCTTTAAATAAGGAGCAGAACTGAAAGGCCTGAAATTCTTCTGTGGTTTGTATTAATGAACCAACTCCCCCATATCTTAGTCTCCTACATCCACAAGTGCAACTTCCCAACCTCCCAAGTACACTTCACATCCCTTTCTAGTCAGAAAAGATCCTTTTTTTCCCTAGCCCTTTTCATATCATTGCACTGTTGATTAATAAAATAATATTGGTATTAATTAGTATTCATAACTTCTTAATAGCACACAGGAGGAAAAAAATATAGAGATCAGAAGAAATGTAGGTCTCCTACTCTAAGTCCCTCAAACTTTGTACCTGGTCAAACTATGAAAAGTCACTTCTCCCTAAACTACTTAAAAGGTAAGAGATCTGGGGACAAAGTATGATAGATTTTAAATGATGGGGGATTGGATACTTGATATTTTTAAATTCCTGAGATGAACTTGGAGGTTGTTATTATTGTTATTATTTTGACTATTAAAAGAAGATCAAAACACCCTTGAGTGAATTTGCTGTCAGGGCAATTCAATCATCAATTGTCACCTTTTGGAGAGAACCAATGCTCACCTCTTGAAGAGCCGCAGCTACATATCTGAGATTTTTTTTAGTGAGAAGTTGGTCATCAAAGTGAGGGATCCCTCCTCCTGACTTTCAAGCTATGCAATACTCATTGCTATCCTGGTTTTCTCTGGATGGATCCCGTTTGCTGAAAATGTCCATTTGCCAAGTGAAATTAGCACAAGGCAGCACAGCCATTCTTAGCCTGCCAAAGTCAATTAGCTTGTGTCTCTCTTATTGGAATGTGCTCCTTAACTTTGAGAGGCTAGGTTTGCCCACAATTTTAGCTCAAGTCAAATACAAATCAAATGACCCAGTTAAAACTCAGAACCGACATCTGTCATGGCCAAGGGCATATTTGATATTTATTTGTTGGGGGGGGGGGGGAAATTCATTGTCACAATACTACTGTGATAATGTACTAATATATTGTTATCTTTTAGGATGAAATTAAAATACAGAGAGACTACGGAAGCAATAACTTAATGGTTCACAGGTTAAGCTAAACATTTCCAGTTCTTTAATTGTTTATGTGGGTCACAATCCATTAAAGAATATGCCATAATATTAGCTCTTACTTGGAATATAAACTCTCTCAGATTAATTTAAATACAAAGACCCATGCATACAATTGGGCTGCACAGCACTCCAACATTGGTTCATGACAAAAGTGTGTGTGAACATGCATTAATGAGTTTTCAAAAAGTCAGTATCTCTGAGTTACATTAAAATAACCTTTGGGCTTATGCTCTTTGCACCATGATGAAAGTCATTAACTCAAGTTAGATATAGAAGCAAGTCATTTTAAAGTGCATTCTGACAGCTGGAATTAATACCAGAAAAATATCAACATCAAAATAAAACTCCAATCCTAAACAATATTATTAAGGGATGCATGATTGGATTTGTGTGTGCTGTTTAAAATTGATCCCTTTAACTTGGTTTTTAAGTCAGAGTGTTTTATAAATATGTATCTTTTTTTTACAGTACTGCTTAGATTGGTTGTCTCAGCTTTATGAATAATGTTTATTTTAAATTTATTAACTGTAGACTCGGCTCATTTACTTTTTGAACACAGACTTGGATCCAGGCCTAATATATTTAGAGCAGACTAAATGTATTTGAAATCCTTTTTATTTCATTGGATACATGTATCTAAGTACAACTGTGTTCAAACTGAACATTTTAAGGAAGGATTTATACTCCTTGCAGACAACTGGTCATTTGCATTCTTTTAGTGACCTGGAGGTTTATCTGTGTTATCAGGATCACCTAAGTAGTGCAAATGGGTGTGCAGCCTTCTTGGAACTGTCACAGTCCCTTCAACAGTTCTAAAAAGGCTCCACACCCATTTGCACTACACAGATAAACCTCATGGTGGCCTAAGTGACTTGCTAAAAGAATGCAAATGACCAGCTGTCTGCAAGGAGAATAAATCCTTCCATTCCCCACCATCCAGTCAGAACTGAAGAAGTTTCTTGGATGAGAAGTGAAATGTCTTCAAAGACAAAAACAAAGGAAGTCTAGTTGCATCTTGAAAAAGTACCTTGGGACAAAGATTATCTTTGGTTAAGCTTAACACCTGGTGTTTCCCAGATATGCCTGGATCTACAATATGTGCATGAATGAGTGTGTGCTTTTTTGGCAATAGTGCTGAAGTGGTTTATTACTGTTTTCTTCTAGAAACTCCAACCTACATCCCAGAATTTCTTAATCATCTAAATACTAATCATATCCAACTCTTTTATTTCTTTCAAGAATAACTAAGGTCAGCTAGAAATTGCAACCAACTTTCAACATCATTAATCAAGATCGATTGTATTTCTCAGGTAGTCCTAAATAGCCATATAGAAAGCCATATTGGTATCACTATTCTTGCAATGATCCTCTGGTTGATCACTGAGACATGGGATGCTGATATAGGCAGGCTTTTATGCTCTTTGTAAAACTTGTTACAGTCCTTCGAAAATTATCACTAACCATCTCCTGAAAACCAGAAAGGTGACAAGAAATGATAACATGCCAGTCCTAAAAGACTGAGATCCAAATATACTATTTCATTGCTTGCTTAGATTCAGTGCATCTCCATCTGATTGCTAAACAAATCACTGAATGCCCTGCTTAAGGTTTCCCCTCCTTGTCATTTAAAAACAAACAATTGAGGGTTTATTTCACGTGAACAAGCTAGGTGGCGCAGTGGTTAGAGTGTTGAACTGCAGGCCACTTCTGCTGATTCAATCTAGCGGTTCAAATCCCACT
>JANHFL010000003.1:93974-122218 GCA_032468155.1 Oxyrhabdium leporinum
ATTATATGTAGGAATTAAAATAAACAAAATATTCTCAGAGTAGAGCATACAAAATAATCTTCTACATGAACTTAAATACATGAAAAAAATGGTGAAGGCTTGGATAAATTAAAAACATTTGCTTTGTACTATGGAACTTTTACTGAATACAGCACTAAGTTTATTTGCATTTGTCTGAGGGAATGTCCTTGGAAAATTTGCTTCTCACTTTCATTTATATTATTACCCTTGTACTACAGGTAGAGGGATATCCTGAAAATCATCAATTGATACTCTTCAAATATTAATAGAAGCAAATTGGAAGAGAACCAATGCTATTTTAATATTCACCAACTCTGCTTAAACTAATAAGCTTACTATCTCATCATAATTACTTACATATCAACATCAGCTTGCAAAGTATTTACAGGACAAACTAAACCAACAGGTAAACTCAGGTTCATTAAGTTCACTTTCCAAATATAGATCTGTGATCATTAAGTCAATCAATGACCTTTGATGACCTAAGTTGCATTTCATACTAATGGCTTCATGCAAAACTTATAGTGCTCTTCTGCAAAGAATTTTTGCAATTTATTAATAGATTTATTGTTGCATGAAATAATAGAGAGATAAGGTGAAAAAAACAAGGTGAAAGAAAGCCAATTAGTTTTGAGAAGATTTCTCTTATCACAGAAATTGCAAGGTTCTAAGTGGAAATATAATTATAAGATGGGACTTTAGTCCCATCCATTCAGTGTGTTTCTCTTTTGTATCAGAGTTTATATTTGCATTTCTAAAAATAAGTTTATTTGTTTGGGGGTGGGGGGAGGAAGCGATTGTAATGAACAAGGATTGATTGAAGATCACATAGGGGGCAAAAGATTAAAATGTTCTATCCTACAAAAATTCTCAATTGAGGCCAAATACAAAGGCTAATATAGCACATAGCTCATATATTGGTCCTGGAATTAATTTATTCCAGTGTACAGTGCAGTTTTGTTCTGATCTACCAAAAGATATATCAAGTGCTGCATCTAATGATTAGATAACATTTGACTGGAAACTTATTGAAAAATATCAGAGACCTCCAAAGGATGGGTTGGGGGAGGGAATCCATGATTAACAAGACTTAGATTTGCTTGAATGAAAAGATTTGGTATAACTAGAAGTATCTCATTGGAGATTATTGGAATGACCAGTCTTTTGAAGGAGTATGAAAAACTAAAGGATTCTTCTGTGTTTATATGTTAGAACATGAATCTATGTCTCAGGGATGGAAGGGAGAGGGAATGAAAAGTTGTTTAATTCATAAAATAAAGAAATATTGAATCATTGGAGCAGCTTATTTAAAAATATGGAAAGATAAAATTTAGGGCAGTGTTTTGGCTGGTTTTCTGAACAGTTTGGAATGGTTTTTTAAAAAAAATATTTATATACAATTATAAAATTGTATAAAACTTAAATGTTTCACATTTAACATAATATTTCACTTCTCCCTTCCTCAAAAATTAAAGTCATGCACTTCAACCTACGTATAATCAGCACTTGTCAATAGCAATATGAAGTGCTGACTTGCGTGTGGAAAAGGATAAGTGGAGATAAACTGTGCAGAGAAAAAAAGAAAAATCTATGTAATTTTTTTCAATAAATGTTAACCAACAAGCTAGCAAGTCAGGTTCTAGATCCTTTTAGAAAAGAACAGTTATGTCAACCTTGATGCTCACCTGCTGAGACCACACTGTTGCCACACTAGAGCTGGGGGATAGGAAAGGGGAATGGAGATAGTTGAGGTTTGTAGCCCAAACAAAATACTTTCTCCTGGGAACCAAGACTTTCCCACAGGTGGTCAGAGAGGGGAAGAGTGCAGGTACCAGGCACCTTGATTGGACCATGTGACTGATGATTTGGAGGAGGGAGAAAACTGTTACTTTTAATTAGGTGAAAACTGCGGGAACATTCAGAGTTGGTTTTCACCAGCTTGTTCCAATATGATGTATCCAAATAAAACTATTCTTTGAGGAATCTGCCTGCCTTGGAGTTAAGTTTGCTATGGGTGTATTACTTGGAACCCTGACACATATACACATCTTATGGCTGACAATAGCAACATCTATAGTGTCTTGGAGGCATTCCTAAGAGAAATGGGAAATCTTGATTTGAAACGCCCTCCAGTGAAAATGGATTATAAATCACTGGTCTGAGAAGTAAACCTGTTTTTCACCTGCATGTTGAATAGTACAGATAGTCTTTCATTTATGATGGATCTCCTTGGGGGTACTTACAGCCCAAATTTGAAGTTCTGATGGCCACTCCCCCCACAGTCATTTTACAGCACTTCAGGTGCTCAGCAACTGGGCTGCATTTATGGCTATTTGCAGCGTTGTGTGATCATGTGATGATGTTTTACAACAGTTTTGTCAAGAAGTGGCATTTACTTATAGTTTACAGGAAAAAAACAGACCATAGCATTGGTGCACTTAACAACTGGCATCTGACCTAGAAAATCAAACCTGTATTCCATATTCAGTATGCTGAACACATTGCCATCCATCCCTAACTCTGGATTTGGCAAGGTATCAGTATATTTACACCAACTGCACTAATGGATTTTCCTTTTTAACGCTTTGGAATAGATGATGAGAGAGTTTCCCCAATCAACATCAAAAGGCCAAACAAGATTTCACAAATTGTGTATGCTCAGCATACCAGGGGGACAGAAGCAATCTTTTGCTTGGTCAAAGCTTTTTAAAACACCTTTGCCATTATTTGCAAAACAGTGAAAAGCCATTATGCTATACTTTAGTCTTGTGGCTTTTTTTTTTAATGAATAATACATACAAAATGTTTTCGGTAGTGTCATTATTAATAAATAATTGGAAATTATGTCATGAGTCATATCTCTCCCCTTTCCTCTGCTGTGGTTGAGATCTACAGGGCCAGGCTAAATAAAGTACCACATCTATAAAATAAAACTACATTTCCTGAAAATGGATTTTAGTGACGGAAATGATGGCATTTTGCAATCTATAAATATGTGCCTTTTAAAATAATGAAAGGAACATCTTAAAAACCTTTCAAAAAAGTAGTTAATTCACTGTTCCATGGCCTGGGACTTTGGTCATTGAAGGAGTGTCTGACAATGCTCTGCATGCATTGACTTGGTTCTGAAGATGTTTATCTAAGAATCTCCATTGAGTCTTCAAAGGGAGGCACAGGTGACCTTGATTTTCTTGTATTTATTTCTGAGGGATCATTAAAATAGTTGTGTGTTCTGCTGTCTGTTTAGATGCAAACAAGGGCCTATGGTTTGGGCAAATATTTTTTCATTTTCCTAAAAAAAAATTGGGGTTCTTTTCCTTTATGGAAATTCTCAGAGTCTTTTCAACCTGTGCTTTATTATTTTAACCCAGATCAAGAACCCATGCCCTTACAACAATATCCTTATAAAAGTTGCCATTTTTTTTAAAAAAAGAGCCTTTTACTTGAAGTCTACTTGCTTACAGGTAGTTCTCCATTTACAACCATAATTAAGTTTGGCAATGATGGTCGTAAGTTGTGACAGTAGCAAAGTAGGTTACCACATGCCTTTATGCAGCAGTGGATGTAGTGAATGCTGTGGCCATAAAATCAATGCCACAGTCCTATAGCAAATTCATTGTTCACTATGAGGCATTTTTTGCCAGAACATGGAAGTAAACTCCAGTTCCCACAAAAAAAAATGTAAAATGTGGTCACTGACTACAGTGTGCTGCAAATGGCCATAAATGTTGGCTAGTTACCAAGCACCCAAAATGCAATCATGTGACCATGGCAACTTGTACTTTTAAACTTGGTGAGAAGTTCCTTTGGGTGAAGGTCCATCGTAATTTCAAACATTGCTAAGCACCTGGTTGTAAGTTGTGGACTATCTGTAGCTTAATATTAATATGCAAACACTATGGTTTTGAGATTTTAAAGTGGACTTTCATCTGAATAGTAACCAGATCCAACCCTGCTTACTTTTTAAAATTCAGGCAAGGTTAATAAAGGTCCAAATTAAATGGCAATGTACCTGTTTGGAATCATTTGTGCCCAGAGTTTCTTTTAAACCAAACTCGGAATAAAGTGTTAGAATATTAGCCCTTTAGAAATGAGAAGTTTAAAACAAGTGTGCTCAGACTTGGCAACTTTAAGATGTGTGGACTTGTAGTGGTATGTGACAATAAAACTGAGGGTCAAGGAGAAAAGATATTGCCTATGAAACTATCGGAAAAAATGGAACTAGAGTAAAGTAGAACTAGCTCATTTATTCATGTTTTCTGTCCGGTTTACCTGGTATGGCTGGGAGTTTTAGGAGTCAAAATCTACACATTTTAAAACTGCAAAAAGAAACAGAGAGAAACAGAGCTTGGGCCCCATGAAGGCTTATTAGCACAAGGATAAGGAAGTTCATTTCTTGTAGTTTGTTATGAGGTATCCAGTTAACTGCAGACCTGAATCTGCTTCCAAGGAGTTAAGTTTCTGGTGATTTGCAATTTGAAAAGGCAGCAGGTTAGGAAATTAAGGACTCATTGTTCAAATACAGCATTTTGACAGAGTTGTCACTTCTTCCAAACCCACCTACCTACTGAACAATTTTAATTTTTCTTTTCCCCAAAGGGAAAGTTAGCATGCATTAAAGCTGATCTTTAAAGCTTCTTTTTTTAATTGCAATTCCTTCATTACTCTTAATGACATAGAACGGAACTACAAAGGAACATATCCATACTAAATATAAGATGGAATATGAAATCTTAGCTCACATGCTGCTGTTGTATAATTATTTGTAGCCTGTATCATGTATCATCAGTTAAAACATAACATCAATTCAATCCAATTCAACTCATTCAACTTAATGTCATTCATTTAAATTCTACGTATTATAACTGTTTTGTAATTTTACATGTTATTACATTTTATGTGATTTTAGTGTGTAGTACATTGTAGTTTAATATAGGCTGAATCATGGACCTTACTCATAGATGTTAGGTTATTTTATGATTGTATTGTTCTATGACTGTAATAAACTAAAACTGAATTGAATAACATCTTTTTTGAATAGCTATTTTTATAATATTTACTACTATTTATTCATACATCTAGGCAAAAGCACATAAGACCCACTATTACCTTCCTACTAAATGATACTAATATTGGATAATATTTATTTCCCATTTAATACAAATATTTACAATATCTGTAAATATTGTAATTCTACAATATTTTGCAGATACAGTGAATAATTGCTTGGAAAATCTAGAAATCTTACAATTTTTCACTATGATAAAAATATAGGGGTATATTTTATTTAAAAGAGCTAATTTGGTGTGGGGTTAAAGCACCAAGTTGGACACCAGGAGATTGTGAGTTGTATCCTCACCTTAGGCACAAAGCCAGCTAGGTGGCCTGGGGCTAGTCATTCTCTCTCAATCCAGGAAGGAGGCAATGGCAAACTACTTTTGAAAAGCCTGACCAGGAAAACTGCAGAGATTAGGCTAGGCTCGCCAAGAATAATAAAAAAAAACCTAAGTTGAAGACAGGCACACTCATCTCTTCATATGTATTAAGTTTTTCTCAGGATATGCTGATGTATCAGTGCTGTATATGTATGGATCCAATTTGTAATTGACAAATAGAAATTTTGTCAATACACTTATTTTCTAGGTGCCACTCAAAATTGACCACAGTATGCCAATAGCTTTGGGGATCACCAGTGCTGGTTTAGGCTTTCAACTTCAATTTTCAGGTCTTCGTATTTTGTGGATCTTCTCCAATTCTGTGTCTTCTATTCTACTATCCCTCATGTTGCCTCATTGACACTTTCATCTTTTCAACCACAGTTAAATCTGATGGGTTATGTGCCAACACTTTATCAGTTTGAATTCAGAAATCCTACAATATTTTAACCTGTTCATTTTTTTACCACTAATTTCCAGTTCAATAGAGAGATAAAGTAAGTAAAAAAAAATTCAATGAAATCAAGGGAGTTTAAATCCCTTGGCTAATTATTTTCCCTGAGTACATTTTAATTGAAACCCAACTCTATAGCTCCATAGAGACAAGCATGTATAACCACATGTAACATTAATTTGTAAAAATGTGGCTCTTTCTTACGCTACCACTTCCACCCACATAAAAACTACTTTTGCTGGGAATCTGGACAAGAAACAAGTGCTTTCATGTGCCCCAACTGTACAGACTTCTCAGAAACTAAATCCTTTATAAGCTTGACTTCAGGTAAAAAAACACAGCAGATGGGTGTGTTTCCCATACTACTAAGCAACAAAAGTATCCATATAACTCAACAGGTTTGAGCAAGAACAGATATGTGATGAAGCAGATAATCAGGCATTGTGTTGGAAGATGACTGGAGAATTGAATTACTTAATGTCTTGTCAAATACACTAATTCCTTAGTAAACTATCTTGCACCTTGAACGGCTTTCAGAGAATCAAATTTAACATTACTTGTTGGATTTGTTTTGTCTTCTTCACCACAAATGAGATCTAATCCACATTCAGATATGCTAAATGTACGAGTAAAAACATTACACATACCCTATTGTCATTATATATGCTTCCCAGGTTTTAGTTTATCAGCAAAACTCAACTTTGCCCAATTCCCCGTTTGAACTACAGCTCCCAACGTTCTCAGCCAGCATGAATAAGAATTTTTGAAAAGATAGTTTTAGCACACATGGAAGGCACAAGCTTGCAAAATACTGACTTAGAAATGACATGTGCAATTTGCATTTGCAATGTTGTTATTTCAAGTTTTGAAATTATGTCAAAACCTTCTAACATGCAGGTGGACATATTTATTCTTCAATCTAATCTTTGTTCTCACCTCCCTTCATCTACTGAAGCACTTGTTACAATAAAACAAAATTTGTCCACTGATGCTCTCATGATAAACAGATGCCTTTGAGTTTATTTCTTGCTTTCCAAGTAAGATTTTTCTAAAAGTATTGAGTGTCTGATCATCTCCCCAATTGGTTTACTCTGATACAGTGAAACCACTTATTTACTGTTAAGGATTTTCCCCTGAGGCATTTTAAAGCCAAAGATAAGTTGGTGCTTTAATTCTAGGTTAAGCTATGAATCTGAAATTCCCATTCTACACATAAACAGCTATGAGGTTATTAAATTATGAGATATCATGCACACACATATTCATTACAAATGTAAAGCTTGTTAGATTCAGGTTGCTTTTTTTGTATTGGCCATGCTTGCTTATTAATAAAAGTATCAACATTTCTACTGCAATTCCTTCACCGTTAACGATCACCAACATTTACTTCCTATTTCTAACGTCGTCATTTCCCTGTTAGCAATGTAAAATATCTTCTAGAGCAGGGATCCTCAAACTTTTTAAACGGGGCCTATTCACAGTCCCTCAGACTGTTGGGGCGGGGTGGACTATAGTTTGATTTGCCTAATGACTGGCTGGGTGAGTGTGGCTAGGTGGTCATGTGACTGGGTGGGTGTGGCTAGGTGGTCATGTGACTGCGTGGGCATGGCCAGTTTATCAGTCCATTTTGCCAATTTAGCAGTCCATTAAACAATACAGAGAAGCCCCCTTTTCTATTCTTTTCAATGCTGCATGAAGTTTTTGCTCTAGGTTTTGTTTGTTTTTTACCAGTGGGGAGAAGTTGGCAATGCCTGGGGAAGGAAAGGCATGCTTTCCACCTGTCACATGGCTATATTTAAAAGGCCAGTTAATGTCATTGGTGTGGGAGATTTATTGGTGAGGTGATAGTGACTGGATGTGCGATGTTCACTAGAACAGTAATTGGAGTTTATAAATTGATAGGTGTGGTGAGTGTTAACAGAGAAGTCATGAACAAAGGTCTGGTTATGGTAACAGGATGGCTTAAGTTCATTGGGCTGGAGATGTTAACCTTGCTCAAAACATTGGCTGGGCTTCTCATATTCATTGCAGCAGCCATAGTGCAAGGCAATGATCCTTCGGATTTAACCCCCCCCCTCCAATTGTCAACTGCTGCACTGCTTCCCCAGGGAAGCAGCAACTGCATCCTGAGTGTGTCCTTTCACATCCAGGGGGACGGCATGCCCCTTTGCGGGTCCCTCATTTGTTTTGTCCCCCAGGCTGACATCCCCTGCCCTGCCTCACCCACCTCCAGGGTTTGTGCCAGGGTAGCCAGGCCATCATGCTGGTGGTACTGAAGATGGTGATTTTCTTGCAGGCTGTGGTAGCTGGGCCTCTGGTCGTGGGGCTTCCCTTCATGTGTCATCTTTGCCTCCTTGCCACTCCAGCCCAGGGCCAAAGCAAGCCCTTCCACCTGGAGCTTCATCCAGGGACATAGGACCAGCATAAGGTGGTGCCTTGCCACTTGGATTTTCCTGGAGCGCCCATGAGCCACAAGGCAGGTTGCAGGAGAATGAGCAACCAAAGCCCATCTCCTCCATCGGCATGCCTGCCTCCCCTCCCTCAGTTCTCGGAAGAGTTGCTTGCTGGCCCAGGGTGCCCAAGGGAAGTGCTGGGTGGCCATTTTGAAAGGGGCAGGAGCAGTTTATGTGGTGGACAAGCCGTGGGATACAGTTTGAGCCTCCTCATTCAGGGTGCCTCCCTGGGAATTGCTGCCTGGGGCAGCCTGGGTATTTAGAAAAACAGGACAGTGCAGAAAGGGGAAAGGGAGAGAAGAAGGAGCCTTATCCAAAGGCCAGCTGGTAGATAAAAACTGCAAGGCTCTGCCATAGTTCTTTGAGCAAGCCATCCCTGTGTAGTTCTCCAGTCCCTGCCCACCAGCCAGCCCACGCCCTTTGGCAAAGTGCAGTGGATGCTTAGCATGTCTCCCTCCCCCACCATCAGTCTTACGTTCATGGGTAGCCATGGTGAACTTTGCAAGCCCCGTGGTCTGGACGGTAAGGCTGATGGTGCTCAGCCCCCTTCCCAGCCCACATCTCCACCGGGACTCTCCACAGCATAGCTGCTGGGGGAAGTCAGGGACCACAGGGCTGTGCCACTGGCCAGCTGGCCCTCCCCTGCCCACCCGCTGGCCCGTGCCCTTCAGCCGAATGCAACGGGCACGGAGCATTGTCTCCCTCCCCCGCCACTGGTCTTACGTTCGTGGGCAGCCACAGTGAGCTTTGCAAGCCCCATGGGCTGGAAGGTAAGGCTGAAGGTGCTCAGCCCCCTCCCCCAGCCCGCACCTCCATCCGGACTCTCCACAGCACAGCTGCTGGAGGCAGCCAGGGACCACATGGCTGTGCCACCGGCATCACCCCTATGCCAGCCAGGCTTCCCCTGCCCACGCACCAGCCTGTGCCCTTCAGCCTTCCCTTTGCGGTAAGCAGAACTTAACCTCGCCCTTACCTTTAGAGTGAGCAGACCCCTGCAGGCTGGAAGATTAGGGCAATGGCTGGAGGAGGGGTGATGAGGGTGGCACAGCCAGCCACACAAGGAGTGGCTGGGAGGGGAGGGGCGGGGAGCAGGACTGAATGACCACTGTGAGCAGGCTGGATACATTGCATCTGTGGGCTGTATCCATCCTGTGGGGCATAGTTTGAGGATCCCTGTTCTAGAGTAATCACAGGGTCTTTCTGCAAAAGTAGCTATAATCAGAACAGGCTTGATGGCTCAACGATGTTATGGAGTTTCCATAAGTCATTGGTGGAGAAATCTCTCCCTCCACCAAAGCGAGTTTCTATAAAAAGTCCATTAACCCCAGCTGCTTTTGATCAATCTCTTTCTTTCCAAACTGTCCACAATCTTTATACTGCCAGCTTCTTCCAGCTCTGACTTTCTTTCATTCCATTGCACTGTCTACCCAAGAAAAATGAGAATCAACAGTCCCCTCTCACTTGTAATTTATTTTCTGTGATTCCAGAAGTAGTTGATTTTTGGAGCCCTTTTTCTGCTACTTTCTACTTAGCTATTGTTTAGCCATCTTTGACATTTGCCTCTTTATTTGGCAAGTGGCATCAGCAGTAACTATCCAATTTAATTGCTAGACATTTTTCCCAGCCAGTTGGCCAACATGGCAACTTCTGAGTGCTTGTGCCAAACACTGATTTGTATGTCACACACTACTCTGATTAGCTCACCCATCTTTGGTGCTGACATTTTCCTTGGCCTTATAAGAAGTAACAATCCCATTTAATAGGAGATTATGTAGACCTACATATTAATTACATGTCATTTGCTTTAAGACACAATCTGCAAGTGGATAATTTTAGCATATCTTGTTTTGGTGCCCTTTCCAAGGTGTCACTGTTTCTGTAGGTCACAGCTCCACAGCTTTTAATCAAAGGGTGTATCTTAAATGCTAGGAAGGAGCCCTTTTTCATGACTCCACATTTCTGCTATACACTATTTTTATTGTATGTTTGTGAACAATAGCTAGCTGACAGGCTAGTCCCTTTCCAGGAATAGATCTCCTTTCCCACAGTTTATTCGGATCTACTGATTTTTGAAGTTTACTTTGGCTTTCAAATAAGTGCCGCTTTTCACTGACCAGTTCCAATTCAAGAAATTGTTGATCTTTATGTAATCCTTATTTAATCAGCTGAAGTTTTCCAAGTCATTCTTTCTCACAGGCTCTTAAGATGGTATGCCATATTCCATCAAACTCATTACAACATTTTGTGATTCTGTTTGCAATTTCAAATCAGTTGCAGTATGTATGATCCTCCCTCCTTCTCTCTGTCACTTTGAATTAGTTTTATTTAGTACTGTCAAACATGCTCTCAAAAATCCCCTCCTTCCATAATTAAAAGATGTCATTAATAAATGTAAAGCATTATCGGATAGTGCTTGTTCTTGATAAAGTGATAAAGCTAGATTAAACCTAAACAGTTTTGAGTAGAAATGTTGTGAATTACACTGGAATGACACTTCCCTCACCTGCAAATTTCCAGCTTTTTGAAACTGGAAAATTAGGTTCTGGTGGCTGAGAATTTTGGTATCCAAATGCATCTAGAATTCCAGATTGTCAAGGTCAGTTCTAGCCCTTCGTAGACTTGAGGATGCAAAAGTTTGTCACTCTATCTAACTGATAAGAATTACTAGAATGAAAATTTTTGGAAACGTCTAATATTGATCATAATAAAAGCACTCTAAATGAGTTTAAATTGGCAGCATGCCTTACAGGAATGATAGGAAAATGGTGGCTGGTCAAATGTTCCTAAATTTTAGCTTCCAGCAGTTCTCACTGTTATTTAGATTGTAGAAGGTTGATGGAAAGTATATTTTTATTGGGAAGATAATAGGTTTCCAAATCTGCCTGCCTTTAGAATTATTTCAGTACAGACTGTAAAACACACCGTATGTAAAACAGAGTGACATGAAAACTATGAATAATTATATACAAGAAAAATTATACAACTATAAATTATAGAATTAGTGCCCTAGCAGTGTTATTATACTGATCTCTTTCAACCATCTAGCCAGGAGGAAGTATATAGGAAAAAGGTTTTGGCTACCATTCTGAGACACAGACAAGGACAAACCAATTGGCTTAACATCTGTGTGCTTTATTATGCCCTTTGAACTCTGGAGACCAAAAAGAGCCCTTTCCTGACTATTCTGAAATGTTTAGCAGTGGTTTATGTACTTCAGACCTTTATCTGAATTCCAGCATCATCTGGTGAAGGATATGGCTTTATGGTGAAATATGGAATTTATTCCTCTATGACATAAATCATGAGATGTCATAAATCTTAAGTCTCTACAACTGAGCTTTGACAGGGATCCATAAATAAAATGGTCTATATTTCATGTTCGTTGCTTAAGTCATTGTGTATTTTACTTTCCCTTAAGGAAAATAATGGAGCTGTAACATTAAAAAGAATTTATCCTTGTATTTCCAACATATTAATTGTGTATGATTCGTCCACTACCATTAATGAGTTCACTATGTTCCCTTTACTAAGAGAGCTATAATATTTTAATATCTTACCACAGAGTCCTAGTTACCTTGGACATTTCCATTTGCTTTCTCTTGTTTGCTTAGCATCTGGGGTTTCCTCCCACCAATTTTATGGTCATGTAGCTAATCTCTCCCTGCAGGGCCTATTCATTCTTTAGGCTTATTGTTCAGCAGGACACAGTTACAGCAAAGCAGGCTCATATTTAGGGCAACACACTTGCAGCATTGGGTTTAAAATAATTTGTGCATGGATCTGACATTTAAGGCATCAGAAGCTTAGCTTGGAATTAGGATTTAGAGGTCTGCTTCCGTCAGATGAACTTTTAATATTGTCCATCTATCACCAAAATGGCCAAGGGCCCTTAAAAAGAAGAACAGTGCTGAAAAAAATGAATGCCGTTCCCTTTGGCTTTCTTTCTGGATTTGGATTGTTGGATTTTAAACTCCGTTTTCGTTCTGTCCGTATAATTGCATCTAAATACCCAGTGTGTTTGTCAATATATGTTGGTTTATTGATAAACATAGTGTTAGTAAAAATAATTGAAATAATGTGCAATCATGTTTGTTCTATGCAGATTTCTACCACAATGAGACAAGAGTGGGGACACAACTCCCCCAAAATGCTTTAGGAATTACATATTGTGCACTCAGGAGGGATAGTTAACAGAACAATACTTCTATATAGGAAAAGTCATATGTTTAATGTTCCTTCTTGACTCCCCATTAAGCCACCAACTTAATTTGAGAAGTCAACCTATCAGAAAATACGGCAATGGATTATACATTTATAAAAGGGACTTGTATTAATACGTTATATACACCTCGCTGCCTAATAAAAGGGATAAGGTTTCAGCTAACCATCCATGTCCTCCTCCAGAACATTGTAATCTGTAAGAGGCTCAAGTAGGCCCAGCAGCAGAATACCTCCTCCACTCAAGTTTTTTGTAGAGGCTGCTTAGTTTAAACTGCACAGCTTTGGACTTATTCAAGCACGTTGATGTCTTTCTCTTGTTTGCTGGACATGCCTTTTGGCTCCAGTATTATCAACTCTTCGCCTCCCAGAATTCACTTTTACAGAGAACAGTGATTAACTCAAAATTGCTAGGTGTTAGGAATAAAAAAGCTGAGGAGTGAAGACTTTAGTACAAAAATAATATTTTAAAAGGGAGTATTTCTTTATCCAACAAAAAGATAACCAGTAGAATAGATTCAATTTAATCAACCTGCCAGTACTGATGGCAAATATTTCACATACCTATGAATCTTTGTCCAGAATGTCAGAATACCTTCAAATTCTAAGCAAAGAAAATACACCCTGCTTGCAAGTGTCTAACTGGCTAATGTTAGAAATAAGGAACTGCCTTAGACTGTTTAGCAAAAATAGACAGTTAGTTTAATCATAAAAATATTTCAAAGTCCCTCTGGTTTCAATATAACTACTTACAGCATGATTAAATATGGATAAAACCTTCATATATAATCATCAGAACAAAATCCTGATATGAATCTATTTTCCTGTGGTTGAACTATACAGGCCACCAATTGACTGCCAGTTTTATCTGCCACCCATTATTTATTAATGCTCATCATGAGCATATGCAATAAAAATGACAAGGAAACACATGAAGGGAAAGGGATATATTGGAGCATCAATGAAATTTTATTGATATATGGAGAGAAGTTCTTCTTTTCTATATACAGTGTATCCTACTTAACATGTTTCTATCACTCTCAGCTTTAAATCCAGTATCTTTTGTGCCTGTTCACAGTTGTCTGTTAGAACATATATCTTGTCATTATATAAAAATAGCTAAAATAATAGTTGAACTGTTCTTCCTGTTCTTTGTTTCATTGTACCTTTCTGTTGTCCTTATTGAGCAATTTATATACTGTAATATTTCTCCTCATGTTATTCTGGCCATATCTAAATAATATTTTGTATTGTTCTTAACATAATTTTGTTGTTGTTAGACTCATTCTGACCTTTAGTTATCCTGATCATGTCTATTGCATCAGACTAGCTGTATGAACTCTTCCTTAGTAGAATGACCCTTTCTACATCTTCTAATTTTTGATTATCTTCAGAACTTCACTTTCAATCAAGTGATTTTTCTGGATTTCACCCCAAAATATTAGACAATTATTGGCCTTTCCTTCTGCTTTCCCAGGAATTCATATCATAGAACTAGGGAGAACTGTCATTAGGGAGAACTAATGACATCATAGAATTTCTGAGCAGAGGTTTTCCAAATACAGTAAAACTGGCTCATGACATTTCTGAATGATAATGTATAATTCAAACATCTCTCTGTCCTTCTCTTCAGATTAGATTGATGCTAAAGTATAAATTTACCTGATTGTGTCACCTCTAACAAAATGTCTCCGCTTTAAAAATGCTTTAACTTTATTTGGGGAAATTGTGATGTACTTTCCCATTTAGATCATATTTACATAATTTGAGTTGAAGAAGCTTCTTGGTCCTGTTACCTCTTGAAAAAGCATCTTTGGAAAAAAACTGTGACCTGGATGATTGAGAATCTCCATAGACATTTGAGTCAGTTCTACGATTTTTTTGTTGGCTGCTTGTTTCCTTCTAAACTAAGGTGCTTCTCTTTTCTTTAAATCCCTTAATGGCTTTGGATCCAAGGACATGGCAAATTTCCTGTTGCTCAGCCTGCACATTAACCTCAAATAAATGTTTTAAAAGTTTCTTCTACAGAGGACTTCAGCTTAATGGTTACTTAGTTCAGGAAATCCCACTATCTGTCTCAGAATGGACTTTTCTTAATCGTAAGAACAAAGTCGTTCCTCTTTTTGTAGCTGTTTAACTTTCATTTCTTTGTCACAATTCTCCAGAAATATATGGTTTGGATAGAGGATTAGTTATATTTAGAGCTGGTGTTGAATCGTTGAAACTAGGTTCTACCAATTTCAACAAATGTACACTAAATATGACTAGGTTGGCTACCATCCATAGTTCTGAAACGTCACTCAAAAAGATACATACGGCCATGTCTCTAAATCAGTAAACACATGGCTGTTATTAAGAAATAATTTTATCTCTTAGTTTTATTTTGTATTCCAACTGACAGAATTGTAGTATCTCACAGTTGTAACAATTTATATTCGACTATTATTTCTCATCTATAAAATGCTTCTTGTGGTAAGAGCCACAAAGGTGTTTTCGGGTACAACCTGGGTTTGTATCTGGTCCATGTTCTTAATGTAGCACATCTAACAAAGTGATTTTTAAACTATACATTAACCTTGATTTTGTTCTTCTACAAATATCCATGCCACTAAGTCTCAGGTCTTTGTGTTGCATCTTGTAACACTTTATATTTAGCTTATGTTTTTTTCCCCATCACACAAATTTAGATTCACCCTTCTCCCATTATTTAAATTGGGGCATCGGTTATCAAAGCAAGTACTGTCAGAAACAAAAATATTATTTTAGACAGGACATTAATTTTTATCACAGAAATTTTCCTCGGCATGAATGGTTGTAGTTTTCCCCATCTTAACATTATCTTTTTAAGCTTCATTCCATGTCTTAAC
This sequence comes from Oxyrhabdium leporinum, assembly GCA_032468155.1. Taxonomy (NCBI): domain Eukaryota; kingdom Metazoa; phylum Chordata; class Lepidosauria; order Squamata; family Cyclocoridae; genus Oxyrhabdium; species Oxyrhabdium leporinum. The sequence continues at coordinate 109,423 of JANHFL010000003.1, forward strand.
ATTGTTATTTTGAAATAGCATATAGTTATTCACTATTTGTCATAATGAATATTTTACCTTCTTCTTGATCAATTCTGTTCTATTTTTATATTTTGTTAGCATCTTCATTTTTTGTTTATTAATCTTGAAACCTGCCAATGCACCAAATAATTTTAATGTGTCCATTAATGTTTCAATTCCCTTCAAAGCATCTTCCAAAACCAACACCAAATTGTCTGCAAAAGCCGTTAAATTATAAATTTATTTTAAAAACTATTTACACAATATTTTCACCTTGTCTTATATCTCTAATCAAGAAAAGAACTGGGGACAGAGAGATGCAGTTGTCAAAAAAGTTTATGGTTTTCAATACTGTAAAACTGAGGTTAAAATAGAATTGTGTACAAATGGTGGACATGTAATTGCTAAATATGTAAATTTTTATTGAATTTTGAAACAGAACAAGTGAAATAATGTATGATAAAGTGGGCTAAAATTTTGCTTATAAAATACAGATGGAACTGTGTGAAAATACATGGTTGAAAGTATTAAAAATATTGAAATTTCAAAAGTATTGAAATTTATACTATCTTCTAATGTTAAAGAGAATTTTTTATAAAATGTTGTACTGTTCATATATATGTCACCAAAGAAATTGTCTAGTAGGAATAAAGCATTTCAAATTTGAAATGTGAGCAAGATGGGACATTTCATCATGGATGATGGACATGTAAAAAAGCTAGAAAATTCAGGATTCAAATATATACACTGATTTAGAGGATTTAAAAGATTAATATACAATTGAGCCTGTTTTGGGGGATTGAAGGACAAGAAGTTGGAGAAAACTCATGGAACTTTGTTTTTGTATAGGATAGATTATTGTATGCACAGATGTGGAAAGATCTGGCATTACCCACAAGGGAGGAATAATTAGTGAAGATGATGGAGCTGCTAAATTGACCTCATTGATCAGAGAAAAGAAAATACTTATGTTTACTGCTGACTGGAAACCCCTTATGTATTTTTTTCTATAAAATAGCAAAAAAAAAGTGTCTTTGACAATGACAGAATAGATTATAGAAAGAGAATTATGTTGTAGTCATACAATAAGAGGTAAATTTATAATTCTAATTGTAACTGCTGTTTTTTGTATTTTTCTTATATGTTTAGATTTGTTTTCTTTCTTTTTCTTATTTTATATTAGTTTGTATAGGTGTTTGTTTTCCTTTTTATTATTTTTTAAATAAACTTAATTTAAAAAGGAAGTAATAAATTTATTTGGGAATGCATCCCCAGATTTCATATACTTTTTTGTGAAGAAACAATAAAAAATAAAAAGCATAACCAGCAACACTATAATTTCCGGATTTACAATCAGGATGAAAATTATTATTATTTTTCCTTGTATTGGGAGGAAAAACATTGAAGTTGTTGAACTTGATGTACTTTGCCTTTCACCTCATTAGTTTCACTTACTCAAAATATATACAAATTTATGAAGCAATGCTATTACATTCATCAAAATAATTATTTAAAAGACAGCTTTAATGGAGACTAACATTCCCTTTGGCCTTCTTTGGGCAAAGTTAATAGCATAACCTAACTTTATGATTAACAAGATCATTAATTTTCAACTGTAGAGAAAAGACATTAGGTGATACCAGGATGGAAAGAGTGAAGATGACGTGACTGTCTGACTAAGATCATTTCATATATTCCTACAATATGAAGTATTTGTGGGCTGTGACATGTATAACCTAGACACAAATGGAAGAAAATACACTCTTCAGTTTAACCTATAGAAACAAGAAACATACAATCTGATTCCACCAACTAGCTTGAAAGTCAGGTATTCCTAGATTCTCATTTCCTTCTTCTCAGAAGGAGCTCTGTTGCATTCTCTGCAACTAGAGAAGCCAAAGGAAGGACCATTTTGTTTCAGACACCAGATGTAGAAGCGAAACATTGTAACAGCTCCTTCTAGAATGAACATATAAATTTATTTTAGAATCATTTTGTGGACATAATACTTGATTTATGATCACAATTGGGAAGAGAATTTCCACTGTTAAGCCAGGTGATTGTTAAGTGAGTAGCTCCTGATTTTATAATCTATTTCAGGGGTGGGATTCAAAAACTTCAGCAACGGGTTCGCTGCCCAGTTGCTGGGTGGGCATGGCCATGGTGGGCGTGGCCATGGTGGGCGTGGCCTAGTCAGCCTCCTGCATCATGGCCGGGGGGAGCATTTTTGCCTTCCTCAGGGTCCAAAGGCTTTTCTCGAGCCCCCAGGAGGGTGAAAACGACCTCCCCCTGGCTCCAGAGGCTCTCTGGAGGCTGGAAACAGGCCCGTTTCCAGCTTTCCTGAACTTCTGGGAGGCCCATTTTTCTCCCTCCTTTAGCCTCTGCATGTGCCCTGCACTTACCTGCATCCACAATGGGCTGCATGGAGACTCCTGGGAGGGACAGGGAGGGGCGGGGAGAGGTGGGCAGAGCCAGCCAGGAGTGGGATTTGGTGGTTCAGCGAACCCCACAGAATCTTCGCTAAGGGTCTGCCCAAACCTCGCCGAACCCCCAGCAGCCCACCCCTGATCTGTTTTGTTGTTAAGTGAATTACTGCAGTTCTTAAGTGCTTCATGTAGTCATTATGAGGATCCAGCTTTGGCCAGTGGCTTGGCTTGTTGGAAGCCAGCTAGGAAGGTTGTAAATCGTGATCACAGGACCGTAGGACACTGCATCTGTAAATAGATGCCAGTTGCCAAGCAACTGAATTTTGATTATATGACCATGGGAATGCTGCAACTGTCACGAGTGCAAGGACTGGTCATAAGACACCTTTTTCAGAGTTATTGCAACCATGAAAGATTGCTAAATGAATAGTTGTAAGTTGCGTACTATCTATAATCTGATCAGATCTACAAAAATTTCATTGGCCATTAGATAGATTGAAGTTTTTCTATATCTCATTGGTGTTAGCTAATAGTGTCTCTTTGACAGCTGTTATCTGTATTTTGTAGCCCTTTGTAACAATTTACTATTTTTTGGGAAGAAAAGATAGCAAAAAAAGAAAGATTCTAGGTTAGGATGGTACCAACTGTATTTTTTTTCTTCTAGAAACTTTTTTTTGGCTTCTCATATCCAAACTGACAATCTCACTATCACTTATCTAAGTCACCATTGGCAATAATAAACTATAACTGTTTATTCAGTCTTCCAACTATATACTACATCCATTGGAAGGCAGGTGAGCTATTCATGTCATATATACAATACATTATATATATATTTCTTGGACATTGCTGTTGCTGTTGGTTTTCTTAGCTCTGATCTTTCATGGTTGAGGAGTTTCCTTGTGCAGTACTGTGCTTACCTATTTCTTACAACAATGTTTAATGATATATGAGACAACCATAGGGGTTTTTTTTCAGTCATGTTCTCACAGAACCTGGCACATATTAGGCTTGAGAGGACATGACAGGTTAAGATCAGTGTTTCATTCCTAAAGGAGATCCAATCCTGGGTCTCCCCACTCTAGTTCAGCACCATAACCACTACACCATGCTGGATCGAGCAGGGTTTTTTTTTTTTCCTTTGGACACTGTAGGTTATAAACATGCACCAAATCAACAGAATGTACGGAAGAGTGTAGATATACTGTATATTTACTTAGTGTCTTGGTTATTACATGGATGGATAGTGTGTCTTGGTTATTACATGGATTATATCCACATTTGTGTTTCTGGTGATACAAACATTTTCTCTGCACCAACTGGTACAACTTATTCTTAATCCTAATTGAAATACCGTTTGCACTCTCTCCTCTCTAAGGTTAACTTTGATATAAGTGTTGCTCTATATCTCCCAGAGTCATATTCATATCAGTGGGTGCTTTCTTGCATCTATCACTAAAGCAAGAATCAAGAAAAAGGAGCAGAGTTGCATACAGCCTGAGAACGCAGTCTTTTTTTCTACAGAGCATCCTAACAATTAGAAGTGGAATAAGTAATCACCAAGCCCTTGATTGTACACACAAATTGACCATCTTTGAGATGTTTCAGAAACTGAGCATAATATATGTAATTGGAGAAGTCCTCCTTGATGTGCAAATGCAGAGGAATATTGGATGTATTCTATCTGGTCAATTTACAGGTAATCCTCAATTTAGGATCACAACTGAGCCCAAAATTAATGTTGCTAAGTGAAAAATTTGTTAAGTCAGTTTTGCCCCATTTTATGACTTTTCTTGCCATATTTGTTAAGTGAATCACTGCAATTGTTAAGCTTCCATACAGTATAGTTTGAAACCTCACAGTATATACAGGTAGTCCTCAACTTACAATCACAACTGAATCCAGAATTTACGTTGCTAAGTGAAAAAATTGTTCAGTGACTTTTGCCTCATTTTACGACTTTAGTAGTTAAATTAGTAGCACCACTGTTAAGTGGCTTCCGCAATGAGTTTGCATGTCAGAAGGTCACAAAAGGGGATCACATGATTCCAGGACACTGCAACCGTCATAAATGTGAGTCAGTTGTCAAGCATCCAAATGTAAATCGCATGACTATGGAGATTCAGCAATGGTCATAAGTGTGAAAAACTGTCATAAGTTACTTTTGTCTGTGCCATTGTAACTTTGAATGGTCACTAAATGAACTGTTGTATGTCGAGGATTACGTGCATTCCTGTTGTCAAGACCATAGCCAAAACTATAGCTGGACTCCCAAGACATGTCTCAGTGTCTTTAGCAAGGCCATGTGACTATATAAAAAATGGACTTACAATTCCTCAGCAGAAGTATCTGGTCAGAAAATATCCCTTGATGTCCCTCTAACTTTGTTAATATTCCTGGGACTAGAAGAAAATTGGATAGCAAAAAGCAGAGAAAATAAATTAGATGTTCCTACTATAATCATATGATAATACTCCCAGTTGTAACTTTTGCAAAATTGGAGTTCATTTCTGAGACTCTTTGTCTGAACAGGGCAATCAAGTGAAATTCTCCCTGTTGGCCAGCTCTACAGACCTGGGCCCTTCCTGGTCTTCTGCAACTTCTCCCAGTAGTGCGTCTTCATTAAGCTACCATGAAGTGAGAGCAGGCATTTCCTCCTGAGGCTTCCCCTCAGTAATCATATTTGCAGTATCTTCAGAATTACTCGGCACACAAGGGGATATTTTATTTCCTGATCCTGCTGATTTAGCCCATTCTAATAAAAATGATCTTTGGATGGGAAACAATATTACTTCAGCCATATTTTACAACATTTTTTAATCCACTGATTCCCAGACCAATCCTGTCAAAATGGTTGTTTGGTTTCTTTAGCTTCTATGAGACTCTTTCCTGTATAATTCACCAGAAACTTGCAATGTGGTGTGTGTGTGTGTGTGTGTGTGTATTCTTTTTCAACTATCATTTTAAGAAAATGGAATAGCACTTCCCAGCAAATAATCAGGGTTACAGAGGGCAGACTGTATTACAAGATAAAATTCTTTACGAGAACAGCTTTATTTTGAAGTACATCCTGGCAAGTCAAGCTCTGTAAGATATAACAAGATGTCAAGGTAGAAGGAAGAATTTAAAAGTTAGGGAGACAAGGAGACCCAACAGATTTCAAGAGACTTTCTCTTATAATTAAGAGCACAATATGTTGCGGTACATGTCTGCTCAATACCAAGAAACATCCCAAATATGGAAAACCTTCCCAAAGGAGCTTGTCTGCTGCTCATATGACAGCCATCTTAGACCAAAAGGAGACCTTTTATTTTCTCAGGCCTTTGATCTATAATTGCTTTGAATGCTTTTAATATTTATTATAATTGCTTGCTGCTCCTCATTCCAGATTCATTTTGCACTGTTGGAAATTTTATGCTATTTCTAGGCACTTTTAAGGTTCCTTTAATTTTTTTTTATTATTTGGTCAACCTTGATAACTAGGAGATATAAACAAGGAATTTGGAAGACCCCAAGGAGAAAAGAAAGGACATTACAGGTAGTTCTCGACTTACAATAGTTCATTTAGTGACCATTCGAAGTTACAATGGCACTGAAAAAAAGTGAATTGTGACCATTTTTCACACTTATGACCAATGAAGCAACCCCACGGTCCTGTGATTTACATTTGGATGCTTTTCAACTGGTTCATATTTATGACAGTTGCAGTGTCCTGGAGTCATCTTTTGTGAACTTCTGACAGACAAAGTCAATGGGGAAGCCAGATTCACTTAACTACCCTGTTGCCAATTTAACTACTGCAGTGATTCATTCAACAAATGGGGCGAGAAAAGCTGTAAAATGAGGCAAAATTCACTTAACAAATTCTTCACTTAGCAACGTAAATTCGGGACTCAATTGTGATTCTAAGTTGAGGACTACCTGTATATAGTGTACTATGAGGTTTCAAACTATACTCTATGGAAGCTTGGAGTTCTTCAAAAGTTTAACTGGATCCATGAGAGATCATTGGTATTTTAAATGAAAATCATTCAAAGGAGATCACATTTCTATTATTAGAATTTTGCTCCAGAAAAGTCACACTGAAGACAATGGTGGAGAACGGAGCAATTTAAGCTCTGCCTTTTTTTTTTTTACACACATATGAGGTACTCTGATGGGTATACCTTCAATCAAACTGTTGCGATTGCCATTTTGACTATTTTGACTAAACCCTGAAGACAACTCAGCTTTGTGTTTTGATCTGGGATTATGAGCTTTATTTTCTTAGAACAGGGACTACAGCCTGTAAAGTTTACAAAATAGGTGTATATAGTCATTTGTGTCATTTTAATGTGAGTTGTAATCTTTTACTTCAGTTTTTTAAGATCAACTTTGTATGTTTATTTGGAAAATGGGTGGGGAAGGAAGGGTGACAACTCAAAAATTCCCTTGTGATGCCACTCTATGAATAAACAACATAACCCAGTATATTGTGGGTCTTTTCAAATTTGGCAATTTTAAGATGTGTGGACTTCAACTCCTAGAATTCTTCAGCCAATGATGAAGATGAAGTCCAGATATCTTAGAGTTGTCAGTTTTCAAAAACACTAATACAGTAGATAAAATGTTGGGCTTAGACTGCGAAAGTTGGTTTTCTCTTAACAGTAAAGATTGCTGGGTAGCCCTGAGTTTCTTCAATGTAATGTATGCAGAAGAGAATCATAGTTAACATGAAGATCTTCAACATCAAGCTGAATAATTCTAATCAGTATTGTCCATTTGAAAATTAGAGAAAAATATAAACATTATGGTGGTTCAAAATATATAAATATTAACAGGATGTGATTCTCTCCTTTTAAAAATGACTCAATATGCTCTCTATTAATTCCCTTTTAAATCTGCGGGTTTAACACAGGATTGTTTTATGATGCCCTCTTGTATGTTTGTGTGTTTTATTTCATACTGTGTATTCTAATCATTTTAAAGACAATTTATCTCCATCCTTGCCTTAAAGCATTTCTGTTGACAAGAAGACTTTTAAAAAGCTGTTTCCAGCTGTGCTATAGTTTAGTAAATTATATTGAAGGTTAGGAGATTTTTTTTCTTTGTTTTCTACTGCAAGTCTATGGAGATGAATCTTTAATATTTAGTTTAGAAAAGCTGTTTCATACGCTTTGTTTCCTGCTGTTTCCCTGAACAGCTCTATAAAACTTTTTAATGAAGCTGGTTGAGAGTTCCTTCTATTCCTACCACTTTAGGACTGAAAGCTTCCAGAGTAACCAGCAAATCAACATTTCACAATCAAAAAAGGGGGAGATTGAGAAATTTAGAGGCAATGTTTCTCAAAATAATATCTAAATATTATCTTTAAAATGTTGGCCATGGTCCAGCAATCTAGTTAAGCACACTTAAACCTCTTTGTGGATATTAGAGTTCCTTCCAATGTTTATTTGTTTAAAAGACTAAAACCATGTCTTTATTGGATATTGAATGAGGCTCATGTTTTAAATGTAAATCTATATTCATAGTAAAGATAACCAAATATATAAAAATATCTAAAATAATGATAATAACCAAATGAAGAACAGAAAGAGATACCAGGAGACAAAGTATTATATGGCCAGTACATTAAAATAATAGCAGGCAAATTAATAATAACGAGACCTGGCAATTGCTAAGAGCAGGCAAGTTGAAGAAAGAGGCTAATTCTGGCTGCACAAGACCAAACCTTTAAGAACAAATGCATACAAAGCCAGAATTGAGAAGACAGCAACAGACTACAAGTGCTGCCTCTGCAAAGAAGCTGAAGAAAACTGGTTAACTGCTGCCAAAAGATCACACAGACTGACTACAAACAACAGTATGACAAGTAGCAACAATGGTGCATTGAAATATCTGCAATAAATACCACTTACCTGCAAGCAAGAATTGTTGGGACCAAAAAATAGAGAAAGTCATAGAACATGAAGAAGATAAAAGTACTCTGAGGCTTTAGAATTCAAACCAACAATGTTAAAAGTGCAGAAGACAATTAAAGAACAAAAAAAGAGCATTGAAGGAAAGCGAAGAAGATGCACCGAACACCATGAAAGCTTACTGAATACCAGAAAGATCCAACTGGCATGCAAGAAAGATCAAATAAAGAATAGAAAGGAGAAATAACAAGGCAATCTCAGATCATGTTGCTACTATCTGAAGACAAAACTAATATCTAATGTGTGACCTCAATCATCAGTTGAGTTCCTAATATATGGGACAAAGTTAATGGTTTTCATAGTAAGCTGTGAACTATCAGGGCCAAAAAAGGAAAATTGAAGTCCCTCCAAGCCCAGTCAAGCAACTCACCACCAATTCAGCTGCAGAGCCCAGGAGTTAAAAATGGGCTACTGCCACATTGCAGGAAAGAAGTTAAGCAATAACAAACTAAACTCATTTTACAGCCCAATTCCCCAAAGAAAAATCTACATCCAGTTAGATCTGGATAGCCACCCTAAGACCACCAGACGCACCTGGATAACAACAGCCACATTCTCACCCTTACCCGGAGTCATGGCTGGTGCCAGACACAAAACTCAGGAGTGCACGTTTCTGACAGATGATCTACATTTTTCACCTAACCAGATTTTAATATTGCACACAAGCTGGGTCTTTTCATTCATGATAAATGATTAATTATAGCATTAAGTAGCAGTAGCTTGAATCTAAGACCTCCAAGGTGTGATGACCGTGTTCTGGAGCTGTGCCCAAGAGTCTGGAATGTGACATTGATACTAAACACCAAGTTGCCTATTTCATTACCACAAAATATGTCCATTCCAAACACCTCTCCAATACTGCTGTCCGTCCTCTTCCCTTACATCACTTCCATCTCACTGAGGCCCCTCATTACAAGGATGCCAGAGCTACAGTCATAAACACATGGCAGGCAAATTCAATTGGCTTCCATACTGTCTCCAATGCAATTTTCAGAGTGGATAGTGAAAATGGGACCTCTACTTTCCTGCTACTCCTTCACAAAGCCACCATGCCTCCCAGTTCCAGAAAAACTTCATTAGTGAGCTGAATCAAAATCAGTTTTTCTCTGACGTTCTGAAGCTCTAGCTGACATTGGCAGTTCTGCATAGTCTCCGGTGAAATAAAGTGCAGGTTTGATGAAATTGTGGTTAGAGTCCACTGCCAGCTGCCTCTCCTGTGCTTACATGGGCACCAACAGAACTCATCTGACTGCCACTTTTCTCACATACCTGAATTCTTAAGTTTTCCTGGCAGCCAGTTGCTCTGTTTGAGATGCCAACACACAATGTCTCCAACATTCTGAAACCACTTTGCAATAGCTGAGCCAGACACCATACATCCAGCAGGATGCAGACATGATGTAATGCTATATAAGGACATTAAAATATTTAAACCCATTTCATGATGACGAAATAGCACAAAATTTGTACTGAAGATTGAGGAGATCCAGAGTAAATGATCTGATCAAATCCCAGCTTTGATGCTTTAGTTGGTTGACCAAAGTTACCTCTAAATTAATTCTGTAGAGAAAGTGTGTGTGTGTGTGTGTGTGTGTGTGTGTGCAGAAGATAAGAGATCCAGGAACATTGATCTGAGTTCCATCAAGAAAGCATGGAAGAGAAGAAAACAAAGTGATCACTCTTTTTTTAGAAGCTAGGTCAATAAGTGGGCCATTTCCAGAATAGCTGTGCTTCTCTGATCAGATATAATTTTACTGAACCAAATGTATTGCATATACTACATCAAAGACTTCCCTCTATTTCTATCCATTTATCACTCAACTTCCAAGTAGAGGAAAATATCACCTTGTTAAGTTGCAATAACATTGAACATTAAAAACTATTTTATACTTTCTTGAGCTCAGATTGTTACAGCTTTTCATATAGTTCAGTACTATTGATGGGTGACAGGTTGACTTGAGAATGTGAAAATAACCTCTGGATGAAATTCCAAATGGAATAACTTTCAGACTGTAAATATATCATTTGAACAGTTCAGCTGCAGTTATGTATGTATTTATATACAGTACACAAATATACAGACAGAAGAGATTTTTAAGAAGACTGGACAGCCATTTGTCTGAAATGTTATAGGGTCTCCTGCTTGAGCAGCGGGTTGGACTTGAAGTCTTTAAGGTCCCTTCCAACTCTATTATTCTGTTATACAGTGTACATCTAAATGCATAGAAGTTATTAACATATTTCCAAAATGAAGAGAAATAAACTGTGCTGCATTAAATCTCCTTTTTATGATAACAATATTCTGTTTCTGGAAAACCTGCAGTGGGAAGGACCTGCAACACAAACTTTTCATTATGGTCTATGGTTTCTTAAAAACATGACAAGGAGAAGTAATAATAATGGCCAAAACAATATCCATACTGTATTATAAAGGAAATGCAAGAAGGCATTCTAAATGGCCTTCCTTGGTCAAAGAGCAAGGCACTTAAAGAACGATATATTTCATTCCCTGGTAGGTTGAGCAATACAATCGCCTAAGTCCACTTTAAATATTTGATTACAGCCTTCTCCATTCATATAATATTTATGCCCACTTCAAGTACTGGAACATTTGATGTCCGTAAATGTACAATTTCCTGGTTTAATGATTTGCCAGAAACATTTGAACTTCTTTATAAACACAATTTAAACAAGTTTGGCAACTGATATCCTTGGATCCAAAACACGACAGATACAAGGTTGGTGTTTCATCATGAAAAAAAGAAGAAGATAAGAGCAGTATTAACAACTTCATTAACCTGTTGTCAATTTAAATCCTGAAGGTATCTGGTGATCCAACAAGTTAATGGCAGCTCAATAATCATGTCCTCTGGCCTACCATGGATTCAATAAACTTCTAGAGTTTGCTGATCACTGACAAACATTGGCAAGTTGTGATACACTGACAAATCCCTCCATATGATGGATGCACAGTGGTGGGATTCAGCCGGTTCTAGCTGGTTCGGAAGAACCAGTATTAAAAATTCTGGCTGGCCCCATCCCTTCCTGCCCTGCCCTGTCACTCCTTGTCTGCTCGCCCGGCATAGCTGCTTCTGCTCTCTGTCTTGCTGCCTCGTTTGCATCAACCACAGGGTCTCTGCGGGCCAGCCAGCTTCCCTGCCATTGCCCCGGCCACCCACGCAGCCCAGCTACCTGCCTGTCTGGTGAGCTTTCCTTCACCACTTTGTCGGCGCGGACGGCCTCTTACAGGCCTCAATGGAGAGTCCCTGGGCTTAATCTAACCATCATGGGGGCCCTAGGGGCCTTCCTAAGGCTCCCCTGGCCTCTTACAGGCCTCAATGGAGGGTCCCTGGGCCCTCCCCATTTCCCATGGCTTTCCTGTGCTTACTTTTCAAAGAGCTGCAGAAGAGGCTGAGCCACGTGGCAGAGAAGCCAAAGTCTTTTATTCAGAAGCCAGTGAAGCTGTAAGAACATGAGATATAAGGAAAACAGCTTTCCCCATCTGAATTAAACTTTGGCTTCTCTGCCATGAGGGCCTGCAGGCTTAATTTGGACCCAATCTGGTCAGGCTTAGTTTAGGCCCAGTCTGCTTGCTGCTGACTGGCTAGTTCGAATGAGCAGCTTCAGGGATTGGGACCTGGCAGCCAATCAACAAGGGCCTTGCAGTTCAGCCCGATGAGAAAAAGGAAGCAACCTCCCCTTTCATTGGCTGCTGCTGCCTCAATCCCTGAAGTAGGAGGCTGCTGTGACCCAGTCCATGCCTAGGCCTGCTGTCCACATGGCCCCAGCCGAAGTCTTTTATTCAGAAGCTGGTGGAAATGTTTTCCTTAGATTTCACGTTCTTACAGCTTCACCATCATCTCAATAAAACACTTTGGCTTGTCTGCCAGTGGGTCAGCCTCTTCTGGACCTCTTCAAAAAAGTAAGATCTGTGAGAAGTCTGTGAGAAACCTTTTGCTAATGTTAAATGAGACTTCATTGAAGAACTAATGTAGTTTTGTCTTCTCGTGGTTCTTGAAATCCATGTCACAGAATTCCATGCCTCAAAAGTATTCATACCATTTTAGCCATTTTTGACATAAGATTGCCAGATTTAAAAATTCTGAGTATTTAAACATTTCACGGAAAGGTCTTTTTAGACTGCTACTATCAAGCACTGTACATTAGGCGTGTCAAAGTTCTTGTTTATGATCAGATTGCATTTCACAATGCTTCAGGTGTATAATGGCTTATTTAGTTATATTAACAGAATAGATATCAGTAAAAATTACCATATTTTTTGAAGTATAAGATGCAGTTTTCCCATGCCCAAAAGTGGGTGGAAATGTCTGTGTGTCTTATACACTGAATGTTGCCTAAGACCCAGCCACCTGCCGCCCCCACCCTTCAGCCTCTGCCTCCCAGCAATTTCCT
>JANHFL010000003.1:163662-182184 GCA_032468155.1 Oxyrhabdium leporinum
AAGCTTATACCCATCATCCCTCATCCATCTTGTCACTCCTCTTCCAGGTGCTAACTAGGATGGCCTTGAAACATTTAACAAGAATGTTGTTATGTCTAAATTATCTTCTAACTACATGAGAAAGTAAAACCCTCATATTTCCCATACACTTTATTGTGGCAGCTTGCAGATATCTTGTAATTATGGCTTCCATAGCAGACAAGGGAAGCAAGAAAGACTGACAGTAAATCAGTAGTACAGAAAGAAATATTTTCTGCAGGTCATCAGTGACAATGTAGAATCACACCATAATGCATATTATTTAAAGAGCGTGTTAAAGAAATTTTCAAATTTAGGAAAACTATTATGGAAAGTTGGTAGACTGCTTGAGAGTTGAACAATTGACCTTGACATCAAAACTGATGTGCTTATATCGATTTAACACTGCATTCAAGTGTTTGTGTAAATATAAAGCAAGGTAAAGTCATTTCCTGTAAAACAGAATGTACCAATGTAAATAAATGATTTCCAAATTAATTCTGAGTGGAAGTTGTGTGGGAAATGTGACTTCAGCAGAACTGAGTCTTCATCATGTCTTGACCTATGGACCACAAGAAGCAGTAGGTGTAGACAGTGTTTTACAGGTTGACCATGTTTCCCTTCTTTGTCTATCACTCTGACAGCCCTTTGTCTAAGAGACTGATCATTTCAGGTAACCTCTTCCTGCCTTTGTTTCCAGAGAAATATACATAGAACACTTGGGTCCCTAACTCTCTACCTGTAGAATATAGTTAGCTAAGTGCTAGGCTTTGCCTGTGTCTGTAGTATACTTCCCTATAAATCTTGCCTTCCTATTATAGTAATAAAAACTTTTTCAGGAATCATTGCTCGTATTAGTTTTCCACTCCTATGAACATTCATGTCTTTGCACAAGTGCTTTCCCACCAACCTTCACATTTACTACTTAAATCAAGATTTCTCTCCATAATTTAGTTTGTCCTCCCATTCAAATCTAGAGTATGTCCATACAGGAAATACATCCACTATACTTGCTTGTTTTATGCTAACCACAAGCTATTGTGCCCATATTTAATTAATTCCCTACTTATTCTGATCAGTTTTTACAATTCAGTATATAGGATTTATTTACAGTTTTATTTCTTTAATCCACTTTCTTGTTTCCATTGCATTCGAATTTGCTGCAGGTTTTCATTTTTACAGCTCAGCATTCTAATTTCAGCTTCCCACAGGCGATAATAAAGGCATGTTCTTTTATAGAGTTGATCTTGCTTTTCTTACTTGCACTAAACATTGTCCCTCGTGTAAACGTTTCCTTTATAATATCTTTTAATATCTCCTAATAGTATCTGTGACACACAAAATCCAAGATCTCTCATGTATGTGCAGCATATCCCCTCAATACTGATGTGCATGTTAGCACAGGTTTTGTCAACAGTCATTATTATTAACAGGGAGAAGGAATTGCACGAATGTATTCAAATACTGTTCCTTCCCTTATGCTGGAACCCTAGACTAAATTCACTACTTTGGGAGAGAAAGCCTTACTTACAAGCATCCTTATACAGGTAGTCCTTGACTTACAACCACAACTGAGCCCAAAGTTTATGTTGCTAAGTGAAAAAATTGTTAAGTAAGTTTTACCCCATTTTATGACTTCTTCTTTTCTACACTGTTGTTAAGTGATTCATTACATTTGTTAAGTTAGTAACGTGGTTAAGCGAATCTGGCTTCCACATCGACTTTGCTTGTCAGAAGGTTGCAAAAGCTGATCACGTGACCCTAGGATACTGCAGAAAAGTGTCATAAATATGAACCAGTTGCCAAGCATTTGAATTTTGATCATGTGAGCATGGGGGATGCTACAGTGGTAGTAAGCGTGGAAAACGGTCATAAATCCTTTTTTTAAGTGCTGTTGTAACTTTGAATGGTCACTAAAAAAACTGTTGTAAGTCGAGGGCTACCTCTCTCTATATAGATCCCTCCATATTGATGTTGAGCAGAACTCAGTTCCCACAAGACATTAAGTCTGGGTTAGAAAATGTGCAATATCTATGTTCATATGATGTGCTATGCTCCAGACAAGTAATCCATATTATGTAATTTAATGTGTTGATGGCCTGGTTCATACAATATGCTGTTAATATCTGGGTTCTCTAATGTGACGAACAACAAACTATCTAACTCATTTAGCCATTTGTGTGAATCCAGCCACTGTGTAAAGTAGATGGGACTAGGCAATACATTCTATAGAGACAATTATATGGTGTCCAGGGATGGGCTGCTGCATGGTTCCAGAACCTCTACCTGTGATCTCTGGCTGGGCCCGTCCACCTGCCCTTGTGCTATCCCTAAATGACTCACTTTTCCCCTGCCCACGCTGCCCAGGTGAGCTCCGCCCCGCCCCTGCTGTACTCACCGGAGCTGCTTTAATCCACCAGCTGCCTCCCTGTAGCTTCGTTTCAGCCCCAAAGCGGCGCGTGCAAGTGAAGCCAGTGCCTGCGTGCACGTGCGTGCGTGCGTGTGACCAGCAAGCTGCTTGCCAAAGCAAGTGCAGCCCACCTCTGATGGTGTCTACATGAACTGAACAACTCAAGACAACTGTTGTCTATTATAATAATACAAATAATAATCCCAGCTATATTTCTGAAGATGATTTGTATGTCTGAAAAGTTTTCAAATTGTGAACTTTTCAAACTAGAAATCTTCCTTCACCTTTCTATGGTGATGTCATATATTTCTCATATACTAAATGTTACAGTATTCCACAAAAGTTTGCTATATTTAGTACATTTGCAATGTCTTTATAAGCATTTTGCTTGTTAGTTTGATAATATAATCTTTGTCTGTTTGATAAATTGATTCTGATTTTTATTGTTGAAGTCATCTTGTCAATCACCTGACTTGCTCAGCCAATCGCCAACATTTGCTATATTCTCTTTTTGTGCTCAGTGGGTTGGTATACATTTACAAATTGTTCCCTAAATTACTAGGCTTTGAAAATAACTGAGGGCAGGGCTATATTTTGCAACAGTTTCCATTTTCCTTTCTTTATGTAATCTGATTCCAAAGATGAATGGCCTGTATTTTTGTTATTTCATACTGAAACTCAGAAATTTGACTATATTTGGCCCAATTACTAAATATAAAACTTATTAGTGAAAAACCTATTTATGGAATGAAGAATCCATGTCTTCATTTTTTTAATTCATGGGGAAAATACTATATTGGATAGTCGAGGTGAGAAAACATTAAAAGAACAAAACTGATTCTTGACAAAATCTGTGACAGAGATGATGACCCACTAGAAGCTGACCATTACAAGAACATTCTCCTTCTAAAATACTATTGATCGAGGAAATTAAAAATTAGCACCTTCAAACAATTGCTATAACTGCAGATCTAACATTATTCATTTCTTCAAAAGAAACATTCTAATTAACGTAAGAAGAGGTGTGTCTATCCCGCAGGGCATCTCTCATAGCTGTTTATTTTTAATGGATTATCAAAGTGAATGACAAGATATTTGCATTTCTGCACTCAACTCTCATTAATATAATTAATGCAGTCTGCATTTTGTCACCCCATATTCATAAGGAACTGTGAAAAAAGACTGGCTACCACTGCAGGAACCTCTTAGAAAATGATAATATATGGAAATAGAAGAATTTTACTAGGGGCATGCAAAAGATTTATTCACACTCAGAACTGTTTAATTTTTCCTGTTAAAAAAATAATTACCATCTGGGAAAAAGCAAAGTTATATACTGGATATATATCTTGTCATTTCTATGCCAGAATTATCAGCTGCAGGACTAAAGCTGCAGGTGATGTCACTGATGTTCTGGTTAACCCATTCACTTCCTTAGTGGTAGTGTGTGTGTGTGTGTGAGAGAGAGAGAGAGAGAAGGAGGGAGGGAGGGAGGAAGGGAGAGAGAGAGAGAGAGAGAGAGAGAATGTGAGAATCCCCCAGCAAATAAAGTAATTTATCTGATCCTATGTAGCATTTTAGATATGCAATATCAAGGTTGACTCCTTAGAAAGCGTTTATTTCTTCCATGATAACATCCACATAACATAAGGAAGGATATAAATTAGATATGACTTTTTCATTTTCATGGAAATAGATCCTCCAGATGTTGGAACTGCAGAGATGAAACCATTCCCATGGTTAGATTATTATGCTCCTATGACATTTTACACTCTTCTATTAATGCATTTCTGCATTTCCATTGATCACTGGGAAGAAAATGTTTCTTTCTATATTACTCATGTTACTGTCAAACTTTCATATTTTATGACCATAAATTTATGTAACAAATTTGTTTTTATAATTCTCTAAAGCAGGAATAAGGAAATTCCCAACATCCCTGGAAATATGGCCAGTGGAGAAAATGCAGGTTCTGTCGTAACAAGGGAGGTTAATATCCAGAGTGCCATAAATTGTCTATTTCTGTCTTCATTCTGCTTTCCCAAACCTGATAGATGAGATGATTAAGCGGGGAAACCACCTAAAATTAGTAGATAATTGATTGTTGAAATTTTCTTAAATTGCATTCTTCTGACACATCTTTGATACAATTTGTATTAAGTAATAACTTGGGAACTACCCGTAGACAGTATTTTTAAAAAAAAAATGTTTGTGGGTTCTTCTCATTCCATTCAAAGAGAACTTGCTAATGGGCAATTATAGATTATTTCCCTTGAAGATTTCATACACAGTGTCATACTTTCTGACCCCAGTTCTGATGAAAATTAATTTTCAGATATGCATGAAGATTTTCAGATATGCATGAAGATTGGACCAGCCTATGAAGTCCAATATTATTTTTTGTTTGCTAGCAACATCCGTTTCCTCTTGTCTGCAGGCTTGACATTCTCCCACTAACTAAAGAAACATTTGGACTGGCAAAACAGACCAAATATATGTTGGCCATAGGTAGCATTGACTATATCCATTTCCAAAGAAATGACACTATAATGGTTTATCTCAATTTTCACACTCATTTCATATTATAAAAACACATTATCTGCAAGATAATCAGAAGACTATTTAGAGATAACAAAAAATTCTTGTGGATTCTTCAAAGAAGAGAAATGTCTTAACTGTAAGAAATGCACAGCAAAGCTATATCGATACAATGACAGGAGGGAGTAGAAAACTGTACATCCCAATAAGCATGCATAATGCTTGATCCAATAAGCATGCATAATGCAAATGGAGGAAGAATGTTCCATTGATGGGACAATACATTTTTCAGTTCTACTCCTACACCATAAACCTGACCTTGAAAGAAGCACCCTAAGGTAAAAGTTGATAGTTCAATAGCTTATTTGTAGCCTAGACATGTATGGGAGAGATAATTTATAGGCCTTCATATTTTTTTGTGTTCATTCCAGAATGCTAATTTTGCTATGGGGGACATGGAACATTTTTTGCTGTCAACTGAGATCAAGCCTATAGTGTGGGCACGTCAGAAAGATAATTAGGTTAAAATGGTGAGTTGCTCTAAGAAGCAAAGGTATACAGTTCACTCACACATTCTTTAGGGCAACATATCATTCAGTCACCAGCAGTGGAAATAAGCTAATTAGAAGAAAAAGACACATTTATTACACACACATACACACACACACACTACATTCTTAAAGGTGAATGTAACCAGCGAAGAGAGTCATACCTCCAGGCTAATTGCTGTGATATTTGGGAATTTATTTGAGGTGAAAATGAGAAATGAAAAGATTTGGAAAAAAATGTTTGGGGAGTAGGGGTTGCAGTAATAGACGTTCAGAATAGCACGATCCAAAGCTAAAATGCACCAGAGACAAATCTTTCTCCTTTGTGAAGCTGAGAGCTCTCAGATACAAATGTTTGTTTCACACTAGACTAAGCTCCTTTTTTTTAATATGATAAAAATTTGAATGCCTTTAGCCACATATTTATATCAGTTGTTTTAAATAAAGCCACCCTGTTTTCTAGCCATTTTCCCCCATGACAAGATATCAGATTATGTAGAACCATTTTTTGCATGATGCCTCTTGAGTTTAAAAAGCTGCAAATTAAATCAAGTGATATGAATTCTGGGATCCGGGGAAGTTTACAGTTCTGTGAGGGTTTGATATGTAACTTCTGAAACTCTTTCAAATATTTTGTTTTTAGGTGCCATATAAGATACCATGCAACTTTCCTAGCTAGAACAGCTTTAAAAATTTTGCCCTATAAACATAGGACAGGTAAGAACTCCATAATAATTAACATATCAAAAAAATTATATAGATCCTAGATGGTTAGCTCTCTGTCGTATAACAAAAACTCAAAATGTGCATGAAGGGAACGTGTACATTTGAACAATAAATTGTATAACATGTAATGAACATATAAGAAATAAATATTGTATAATGCGAAGTGAAGTACACCTCAGGATAATACCGAAACACAGCAATCAAACTGCATGCCAAGAAATCTTGAGGCATAACTTTTAGACAGTGAAGTGCAGTTTCCTGATGCTACAATTATCTGCAAAAAATGCAAACATCCTTAAAATCAACAACAACAACAACAAAACTCTTTACCAAAGCCTATTCTGTTGGTATCTGAAGTATCCCCAAAGAACCAAACCATGCTGGACTGTCAGATGAGAAGTAGCTGCACAGTAATAGGTATCTGTGGCCTTTCAAGGAATGGCTGAACTACATCTCCCAGCATCCCATTGGCCATGTTAACTGGTATTGCTGGAAGCTGTAATTCAGCTATCCTTTAGTTCCTGAAACAGCACGTGAATAGTTTAATGACTTTTCTTGCATACGTGTGTTTAGCCACATATATACCCATGACTTTGATTATTAATAATGATCACTGAGTCCTTCCTTTTTTTATTTCTTTCTCTCCTTCCTTCTTTCTCCACTTCTTTTATAAATAATATTTTACTAGCATGTTTGGGGAAAATATTATAATTATGAAAAAAAAAACACAACAGCTTTCCATTTAGAAGCCATTGTGGTGTTATGATATAAATCTGCAAATGCAGAGGAAGATATTAAATAACTATAATAAATGAAATCATAAAGAGGATTACATCAATAGACTATTTGATACAGAAACATTTCTGGCCCTATGTCTACTTCTTAATCAAGACTTGTGATGCTCAAAAGCTAAACCAATCTAATCTCAACTGGACAACGTTTCAGAATTTATCAACTGTTTTTCCAGCTCCAGTCTTTCAGTAAAATTACATCTGTTGTCTAGGTGTCAAGACAGGGAGTTATTCATCAGGATACAAAATCCTTCGGTGGATCTGGAAAATAGCTGATGCATGCTATAAGCCTTATAGCACATTCAATAATTTAGACATTGCCTTGATTATCTAATCAGTGGCGGCAGCAGAAACAGAACCCCTGGATGTACGTGCTGTTTTACAGTATCCTGATCCAAAGAGCTTACCATCTGAAGGGGAAAGGTGGAGGGTAAAGCAGAAACAACTTGAGATAAATATGAACAAATGCAGCTCCACATATTTTGAATTCATGGTGTTTGGGGTGAAAGACATTAGGATTAAGGACAGGCTTCAGGGAGAACTTAGTTAATCTCCTCATCCACTAAGCTTTCTTTTTTTCAGCTTGTTGCCATTTTTATTTTCCATTGAAAGTGTTTCGCCTTTCTCCCTTGAAAATTGAATCACCTGAGAATTCGTGCCAGAACAGGCCTTGCTGCAAATGCTGGCAAAGAATATCCCAAAGCCTGATGCTGCTGAGTGAGTAAACTGGAGCATCCAGCCTACCTTGATCAGCCTACATGTGTCCCTTTCTTGCTGAAAGCAATAAGAAAAGCTGCAGTCCACTGGGAGAGGGAGGTGGGGGGAAACAAAAAAAGGGCATTTTCAGGACCCAGGGGGAAAAACAAAATAAACAGGAGGGAAGACAAGCCATTGATTGGATTTCATTTCTTTTCTTCTTGATGCAGATGGAGAAGTTAGAAAAAGTAGAAAAAGTAAAAAAAATCACTTGGGAGAAACACTTTCAGATGGAAATAAAGAGTAACAATTACATTGCCAAATAAGTTATTCTGAAATCAATTTGTACCTTCTGTGAATATAAGTTCCATTAAAAAAGGGACACAGAAAGACAATTTTGTCCCTAGATATATATGGATATTTTCCTACAATCTATGGCCTCTACTTCATTTGACCAAGAGGACTTTATTTAATGAACTAAATATTTTATAGGCTCTTTAGTTTTTCCGTGAATGAGGCAGGCAAAATGATTGAATCCATGACTTTCTTGGAGTGAGTTCATTACTCTCCATGAAGTTCTCCATGAAGAATGGTTACAGGAATTGGGTATGGCTAGTCTAGAGAAAAGAAGGATTGGGGTGACATGATAGCATGATATCTGCCACAAAGAAGGTGGGGGGGGTCAGCTTATTTTTCAAAGCACTAGAAGCCAGGACAAGAAACATTACATTTCAGTCACATGTGAAAAGTATTTAGTACTACTTACATTTCTGTTGCAGGAACCATATTATTTAAGGCCATCCTTCTCTTTCTCAGCAGTTGGCATCACATTGTCAACTCTATTTGGGCCTTGAATCATACATGGATGGAACATAACTTAGAAGGAGATAGTCTGCATCATTGCTGAAAAACCTGAATGGATTGGCCAAGGTAGGCAGTGTATAGCATTCACATGCAGGCCAATGTTAGAAGTACTTCTGACTTGGATTAGTAACAATGATGGAAGGAAATACAGTAACCCATGCAGTATTTTAAATCTCTGCCATGACTTAAACCTTCTTATAGTGGCAATGGTATTCATTGAAAGATTTGAAAGATGTGTTTAGAGACCAATCCTCATGGAGAATATCTGTCTTTGTGGCTGCTAACATTTGGCAACTTGATGGCACATAATCAATTATGACTTAAAAATAACAAGAGATGGCAATTTCTGCATGATGACCACTCCTGACAAAATTAGACTCAGAAGTGAATATAATCATGGGATTTGGAAGCTTCTCTAAGAAGAATTAAGCAGAAGTGAATGGTTGTTTTGCCACTTATAAAAGCTACTTTAATGTCATGAAAACTGATGTAATTCTTATTTCCCCAACAAAACCTGAAACTGGGTCACTCGCAGAGCAACTAATGCATCTAACTACTATTTCTAGCAATACCTCCGGCCAATTAAATGTTTGAGTCTTTTTACACATAGACGAGGACAATAACACTACATTGTACCGAGGGAAAGCAAGGAACCAAATCAAACTAGAAAAAGCACTTCAGTTTATTTGCTCCTTCTTGTTCCCAAGAAAATTAGCAAGAAGCAGGAAGAAGTTTTAATTAAAGGGAGGTGAAAAGCATTATTGTCTTTGTGCCTTTCTTGTATCTTCCAAGTCAACAACTGCACAGAAGAGTAGCAAAATTATTGAGCAATGCAATTAGCAACTTTTAGAACTGGCCTTTAATAGCCGTAATAAGTTTTGAAAATAAACCTCCTACAGTAATTACAGAGTTCAGTTCCAGTTGTCAAGACTTTGCTTGCTGTGAGAAAAAAAAAAAAGAGGAAAGTGTGATAAAAGAGCTTTATTCCCAGAAAACAGAGTTCTTGATGCATTTCTAACACATTCTCCTGCAGCAGCGCAGAAGCAATTTTCTCACAACTTCTATCTATTCTGGTACAATAAAATCTCCTTGGTGAAAAAAATAAATAAATGAGTGTAGGATCAGTGACTGTATTTCTTTACAAATGGTCCTTGACTAGACTTCAATCATGTAAAGGATTTGGGAGCTCAGGAAGTTATATATCTTCCTTCTGCTAGTTGACATTGTAAGTCAGTCTATAGGTAAACTTGGGAAAACCAGGTTTTGGAGCGTAGGATGTGCACTATAAAAGCAAATCAACAAAAAACAAACTGTCAGATTAGCTAGTGTTTTCTACTCTGACAGACAACAATGCTCAAGTTTTTTAATAGATAGTTCAAATTAGAGATGGCAGAGCTTCAACCTGTGTTCTTCCTATGATTCATGAGTTCTTCATCTAACTATAATCATTGTTTCCAAATCCCAACTTTCTTGTTGAAAGATGTCATCAGCCTAGTCAGATTCTGCTGCCTTGTACTGAGAAAAGCTGGTAGTCTAAGAAACAGGATATGACTGAGCCATAAACATTTTTATCTTTCTAACAAATGCATCCTCTGCTTTTACTCTCTAAAAGTTTAGGACTACATTCAGTATGTATGTTTTAAATCATGAAAATAACCTAATTTACATATAGGGCAATATTTCACAAACTAAAAATAGCTGTAGACTAAAGGGCTCTTTTAGAAAGAAACAAATTTTCTCTTTGCAAAGAAAGCAAATAAAGAAGATAACCTCAATTTGTGGGATGGAGAGCTCTGGTTATCATAAAATGACATTATAATATTCTACTTATATGTCACTCCAAAGCCAGCTGCTGAAGGCAACAATACAAGAAAAGAACCGGCAAGTTCATACAATATGTGAAGGTGTGGTCATTCAAGTCTGTCAAATGAAAGTCAGCATCTTAATTGGCACCTCAGGATAAACTTGGAGCATGTGTATGTAATGCAACAAATGGGTGACATGACCACAAAAACCTCCCTATGACAAAACAAATCAAATAAACAAAACTAGAAGCCATATACACATTTATGTAAATATACAAAATGATGAATTATGTTCCAAGGTTCTACTGTCACTGACTCATGTGGATAACTTATCTGCCTCTGAAAGTGATACTGGTGGGTCAAGTGTCATTCCTATCAAAGTCACTTTAGAAATATGATGGAGTAAATAACTACATGCATTAGATGAGTATTACTAAATCCTAATGTCTTAAGAAATGACATAAGTGTGCACTGTGTTTTGATTCTGATCCCATAATGTTTTGGGTTTTTTTTTTGTAGAAATCATCTGCCACAGTAAACTTGAAATGTTAAATTATGCTGTCATAAATTAAATATTGTGTGTGTATGTGTGTGTATACATAGTGTCTAAATTGAACCAGTGCTTATTCTCAGGGTACTTTTTCTCACTTCCCATAATGGAAGGTGGATTAGCCTGCACAACAGGATAAACTGTAAATCATTTGGGTCTTCTCCAATCCCTGCAATGAAAAACTGAACATTGTGCCAGATTTGCAGAAAAAAAGGCCAATAGTTTTCTGTCCTTTCAACCATTCTTGGCCATATTCCAGGACATTCTTAGGCAAATTTCAAGCAAAACTTTTGTTTGATTTCATGGTTTTATGTGGAAACATTCCAAAAAAGCTGATGCTTTTATCTTTTAAAAGTTCAATATTTATTAGTGACAGCTGAGTTTGGGGACCAAACAGGCCTTCAAAACTCCAGGAACCATCTGATTTAGCTTTTGCAAAGTCTTACGCAAATTGTAGCACCTGGAACTTCTGGCAGGCTTCTGGAACTCACAAAGTAGAGCTTTAAAGGCATTTGGCAAATGAACTGGTTCAAATGTGCTTTTTATTTACTCAAACAATTCCTCTCATTGAAGATGTCCAACTATAGTACACAATAAAGCTGCACTTAGCTTGAAAGAAATAAGTCCCGCTTAGGCAGAATCAAATTTCTTTAGTGCATGAAAAGTTATTTACATCCTTTTAAACTACACAAGCAATTATATTTTATCCTAATTTATTATAGTTTGTTAGCTGTTCTGATTAATTACCACAATAAAGAACTGAACTGAGAATGTATTCTGTTGGACAAAACAACTAGCAAAGAAATGAAATACACATAGCAGTATAGGTATCTGGTATAAAGCATGATGACAAAAATGATGAAATCTGTGTTACAATGTCCCAACACACCTGTACCCTGACATTACATGCAAATCATGTGCTTTGCATCATGATATCCAAATGCACATTTCATAACTTGCCCTTACCCAGAGACATGTTACTGAATCTAAGTCAGGGTTGTCAAACTCATGTCATCATTGCAGTGTCACGTGACATGTCGGGACTTTTTTGCCCTTCACTAAACCGGGCATGGGCATGGTCAACGTGTAATCCATCTGCCCCATAGGCCAGGAGTTTGACAGCCCTGATCTAAGTCATCTTTTATTAGCAGGTGGAAACTCCAAGCCAATTTACCATTGGAAGCTCACTATGGTTGGCCATGATTAGTACTTGGGTGAGAGACCACCAGTGAATTCCAGGAGTGAATGCTAGATTGGAAAATGGCAAACCACTTCTATAATTTTGCCATGATTTCCTGGATGTGAGTCAAGTGTGACTTGAGAGCATATTTTCTTCTTAATCCTTCCTCCAACTGAATCTCAAACAGGGACTTAAAGTAATATATTTTAGTTAAGAAGCAGGATTTGGAAAATAGCTTGATCTGTTAGGTTCCTAAACTTTACAACTGTGAGGCCAAATGTCTTCACAAGCAAGAATCCCTTAATCTGTTCATACCTTAGATACAATTATACTGATGAAGCTTTCTCCTATTCATAAATGAAAGGGGCATGCAAGTAGATCTCTATATATCAGCTGAAGCCAGTAAATTACAGATGAGAAATATCAGACACTAGAAGAGATTGATGATAGCAGAAGCAATATTCTATTATGATGTTATTAAATATTTCTCAAAGGGAGTTCATGTTTGAAAATGAATATTTGAACTATATCTCAATATTAATCTAGTGATTCTGGTTTTTTTTTCTTTACCTGTTTATTTCCTTTGCCCATCCTTACATTTTAGCATGATTTAATTCATATGTATTCTAACTTGCATTTTAATCTTTAATATCCTCTTTTGGGCACATTGCCAATTGATTCATTTAGTTGGTGTGAAGTGTATTGACTCAAGATTCCTTACTGATTCTTAAAATATGACTTTTTTCTTTACTTTGGTTGCACTTTGAGGAAATTAGCTTTCCTGTCTATGGTAAATTTAAATGACTCAATTTAAATTTCCTGTCTATGGTAAATTTAAATGACTCAGTGACTCGATTTTGTGAATACTTTTTGGTTAAGTGAGAATAAGCATGACGTGTTCTGAGAAATTAAGATTCTATTTTTTCACACGAAGCTATTAGATTTGTTTCTCCTGCATGTGATTAAGAGGACTGGAAACAGTCTGCTCCATCTTTCTGCCTTGTTTTAAGGGCAGATGTATGACATGATAAATTTCCAGGTTCTGTTTTGGTTTTAATTAAAACCCATAGAATTCTGCTGGATCAGATATACACAGAAGTGGATGAGGAATATTATTTTTAACCGGTATAATGTGATTGAAGTGTATATGTGTGCTTCCAGAAATACAACTAAAACTGTAATGGTACAAGTAAAATAAAATAATAAATCAGAAGAAAAAGGATAGTGCTTGAAGAAATGACATTTGAAGATACTAAACTTATATACATAAAGTGTAAATATAGAACAAGCTCAAAACTTTAACATATTGTTAAATCTAGCCTTATAGACCATGTATTGACTACAAGAAAGTCTTTTATTGATTATGATAAGTTATGGAGAGCCTTATAAGACCTGGAAAGCAGCAAATCTGGTAAATTTGGTGCAATCACTATACAACAATACAAAAATCATGTCACCACTGTGTGAACATCGCATGGAAACAATGATTGGTTTAAGATACAGAAAGTTATGTGACAAGATTGAATTCCAGACTAGACAGCCATTTGTCTGAAATGGTATAGGATCTCCTGCTTGAGCAGTGGATTGGACCAGAAGACCTCCAAGGTTCCAATCCAACTGGGTATGTCTAGAAGGACTGACATGATAGTAAGAGAAATGTCCTGACAGAGACAACAATTACTCAGTGTACTATAGGTTATAGGAGCCTCCCAATATTCAGCATTAAAAAATCATGACATTCCTTGTGAGTGATTGCAAAAACTCAAAATGATTTTGTGGCTGTGGTTGCCTAAACTGAATGCTCAAGCCATTGTCTTTTCTACCACCCGAAGGGTTCTTCTTTTTCTTCTTCCTCCTTCTCCTCCTCCTCCTTCTCCTCCCCACAGCAAAACCATTGACAGAATATAATATTATTGTCTCAGAAGATGATTGCCCATGGTGAGTGGGCTTCTGGCAGCAGCAGCAGAATTTTTAGAAGCAGCCTTTCAAACAATCTGCTTTGCAACTAATCCAGATGTCTTTTCTATCAGTCTATATATGGAATGATTTAAAGAACCAATTCTGGGAAAGCTGCTGCTGGCGGGGAAGGCACGTCTCCTTGCCTCTATCTCAAGAATCATTACGAGTCAAATTAACTGGTAGGGTGGCTTTCCACTCCCCCCACCAGGTGTTTTCCCAATAGGAGCCCTTTGCAGACCAGTCCCACCATCTCCTCAGTGTGTTTGCCACATCATATTCTGATGCCTGCCTGCTCTGTTAACATAATGCATATTGTGGGTTCAGTACAAGTATCAGAATATGATGTTATCCACCTAGATGATGAGACCTTGGGGCACTAGGAACATAAGAAGATGCCCTTCACCTAGCCACAGTACACAAAAATACATCTACAATTCATATAAACCAGCAAGGCTCCCAAGATTTAAAACAGCCTTACCTAGAAATGCCAATGATTTGATCTGAAAGCTGCAGGTGCTCTACTACTGAATTACATCCCTTCCCTTAGTAGATGTTCCAGATAAGCTTCCTGATTTTCTTTTTAATTGCTTATTATGGCAGAAAATCCAAGGATCCTTAAAATATCACAATATTGTAAAATATTATTCTATTCTAAAGAAATTATCTGGTGTTTTTGCAGCCAACAAGAATAGGCTAAACCACTACAATAAAGACGACAGGCCTGTCAAATAGAATACTTCAAAGCTAAATTAATATGCACTGGGGATCTGATTGCTTTCATTTTTCTACTCTACCCTTCATCTTTTGAACTCCTATCTATTCTGTGCTATTTTTCAGCATCAGCTCATTTCTGCTATCTTAAGCATGGATCTTCAGAAATATGTACTGTCTCAAATACCTACAGAAGGAATCTCTAGTTACTGCCATAAAGCTGGAATCCAGTTGCAAGAAACAGGCCCCAGGAGCCCTTCAATTACAGCTTGAGAAACTACAGCATACCAATGGAATGCTTGTTCCAGCACCTCAGATACCACCGATGAAGGCAGCTCAAGCACATGGGATTGTGAAGAGCACCTGGTATGTGTTGCGATAAACAGCCAGTGATTTCTGCACAATATCACCTTGACCAAGACAAGGCTTTGACTCACATGCCTCCCTGAGCCCACAAACAATTCCTGAGAATATGCTTAGAGATAAAGGCTGATCTGGTCATCCTATCCAGCTGAGAATTCTGATTTGCAGAAAGGGAAGGAAGGATCTTCCATTACTCTATGCCAGTGTTTCTGGCTGGCTGGAGAATTCTGGGAATTGAAGTCCACCTCTCTTAAAATAATGCAGCCTAGGCTGCATTAACATAGGGATAGCATCAATATCAGTGTGTCAATACCAATTTATAATGCCTTGGTAAGGCCACATTTCAAATATTGCATTGAGTTTTAGTTGCCATGATATAAATAAATGTTGAGACTCTAGAACAGGGGTGTCAAACTGGCAGCCTGGGGGCCAGATACATCACATGCAACCCACGCCCACCCTGGTCCTGCAAAAGCAAAAAACATCACGATACATCACGTGACGTGATTGAGTTTGACACCTGTACTCTAGAAAGAGTGCAGAGAAGAGCTACAAAGATGATTAGGGAACCAGAGGCTAAAACATATGAACAATGATTTCAGCAATTGGGTATGTCTAGTTTAATGAAAAGAAGGAGTAGGAGCGACATGATAGCAGTGCTTCAATATTTGAGGAACTGTCATAAAGAAGAGGGGCCAATCTATTCTCCAAAGCACCTGAAGGCAGGACAAGAAACAATGGATGGAAAGGAGAGAACCAACGTAGAAGTAAGAAGAAATGTCTTGACAGTTGGAATCAGTGGAATAGGTTGCTTCCAGACGTTATGGGTGCTCCAACACTGGAGAGTATTAAGAAGAGATTGGACAACAATTTGTTTTAATTGTTATAGGGTTTCCTGCTTTAGCAGGGGGTTGGACTAGTAGACTTTCAAGGTCCCTTCCAACTCTGTTGTTCTATTATTGTTAAAGTTACCAAGGTTGAGAAACTTCCTGCCACCATCCATTTTCAGTACCTCTATAAAGGCAAGGGAAAATTGATATTCAGTCTAATTTTTAAGAGTTTGGCCTTGCAAGCAATATGCAGGTCATCCTCTCTTGGATAAGTGACATTAGGTTTGAGTTTTGGTTGAGATTCCTGCCTATTCTTGGTCCATGAAATAAAGTAAAATAGAGGCACATAAAATCAATGGCAGCCCAGCCATTGGAATCTGAACCATACTGTATATTCAACATTTTAAATAGGTGAAAAAACATGAACCCTTTTCTCAGTTTATTTTTTCCTCCTTTGTCTTCTTTGCCACAAACACCTTCACAAATAATTTGGAGCACACTAGCCAGCTGATGCAAAGAATAATTCCTATTTATAGAATAATTTTAGCTCATGGTGGAAATCAGCCAAGCTCGTTTTCATTAAGCCTGCTTGTTTCCATGGCAAAGCAAGGGTAATCTTTCTGTGCAAACCAAAAGCTTTTACTTGCTGCTTCAAAATGCTGCTCATCTTACGTGTACAGATCCATGCCAGCAGAGAGATGGCAGGCCAAAGGCCTTTTGTTCATAGCTTTCATTATGCAGATCTACTTACTAGGTTTCTCTGCCCTACCACCATTCTTTACTTTATGTTTCATTATTGTAAATGACTCAAAGCAAAAATGTCTGGTGTGTGTGGGGGGGGGGGTCACAAAAGTCAGGAGGGGAACCACAATTGTGCAGACAAAAACATTGGAAGAAGTCAGTGGCTTGGTAGTCACTATCTTGACTTTTTTACTCCCTCCCTATGGACGTTGGCTTAAGAGTCTCTGGATTGAAATGACATATAAGCAGCAATAATAAAATTAGGATAAAGATGGTGAAGATGACAGTGCAAAACAATTTTCACTCATTTGTAATGGTATGCTTTTCTCTAACATGTATACTTTTGTACACACTCCTTCCTCTTTCTACTTCCCAACAACAATAAACCTGTGAGCTTAGAGAGAAGGACTGGCTCAAAGTCATCCAACCAGCTTTCATGACTAAAATGGGACTAGAACTCACAATCTCCCAATTTCTAGCATGAAGTCTTAACCACTAGACCAAACTTTATTGAATACAGGTAGTCCCCAGGTTAAAACCTTTTATTTAGTGACTGTTTGAAATTACAACTAAAAAAAGTGACATGAGCATTTTTCACAACTACGACTGTTGCAGCATCCTCATGTGATCAAAATTTGGACATGGCAACTGACGCGTATTTATGATGGTTGCAATGTTCTGGGGTCATGCGATCCCTTTTGCAACCTTCTGACAAGCAAAGTCAATGAGAAAGCCAGATTCATTTAAAAATGTGCTACTAATGCAATGATTCACTTAACAATGGTGATAAGAAAGGTCCTAAATAGGGCAAAATTTACTTAACAGAAATTTGGGGTTCAATTGTGGTTATAAGTTGAGGACTCTCTGTATGCATCTTTGTATATAGAACTTTCCTAAGTGCACATCTTTTCATGAAAGTTTTGATCTGAAATACATTTTTGAAGTAGATGAGAGTGAACTTCTGAGTTACCTGCCCGCTTATTCCTTGACAGGTATCCTTTAAACAAGTAGCATTATTTTTCTTGTAAAGGTGTCTGCTACAGGCTTCTGTTTAGATTTCTACCTTGGAATAAGGGAACCAGAATACAATAGGATTGACTTTCAAGAAGACAAGCATAGGATTATATTTAAATACTGATTGGTTAAAAATACACAAAGATATTCATCTAAAATCTGTAATGAGATATTTAGCACGGTGTCAGATGTAAAAAAATGAAAACAATGTAGCAACCATCAGGTCTCTGGCATGTGGCACTTGTAGAGCACAAAATCCATTGAAAACAGAGAGCTGAAATTTAAGGGAAACTTCTCTCATTGATTAGAATTTCCTTGCCTATGAAGGATCAAGAGTGGTTCCCTATAGCCAAACGGTCATATATAAAGCTTAGTCTAAGGGTTAACACACCTTTATTCATTCTTTCCATCCTGATTTTGATTATCTATCTACCGCCTTTTTCCATACTTCTCCACTGCTTCCAAACTGTATCCTTTTGCCCATCTCTCTGATGGATTCTCTGGCTTTGAACTCTGCATTTAACATCAGCTGCTCCTTCGTTTGCTGCTTAATAACCATGCACAAATCTTGCCTGCAATGAACAAGGTGAGATCTCAAGATAATGGAAATGTAAAAAGCACACCATAATTACTAGACTAATAAACATGAATAGAATACATGATCCAAATATATATGCATGTTCTTTCTATTCCCTTTATCTCAAGCACCAGAAGATCCTTTGTTGTTCTTTTCATTTAGAGATAAATGTGTATATTTCTGTCTCTCTCTCTCTCTGCC
>JANHFL010000003.1:236516-247352 GCA_032468155.1 Oxyrhabdium leporinum
TTTTATATTTTATATGTAAACCGCCCCGAGTCCTCGGAATGGGGCGGTATATAAATTTAAATAATAAAATAAATAAAATAAAAATAAATAAACATCCCATGGTTAATGATCAAAATTCAGACACTTGACAACTGACATGTATTTATGATGGCTGCAGTGTCCCAGGATCCCCTTTTGTGACTTTTTGACAAGCAAAGTCAATGGGGAAGCCAGAGTTGCTTAACAATCGTGTTGCTAACTTGACAACTGCAGTGATTGACTTAACAACTGTGGCAGGAAAGGTCATAAAATGGGGCAAATTTCACTTAACAAATGTCTCACTTAGCAATAGAAATTTTGAGCTTAAGCTGGTACTACCTGTATTGTATTTGTAGGAAATGAAATCTCCAGAATTTCAGAAATGGTGCTCAGGATTGTACTAAACTCTGAATTAAGTTATATGGTCTAATCCAGGGGTGTCAAACTCAAGGCCCAGTGGCTAGATCTGGTCTGCGGGATGCTTAGATCTGGCCTGTGGGGCTGCCCTGGATACAGTGAAGGACCGGCCTGCAGTGCCTCTGCCAGTGAAAACAGAGGCCCTCCCAAGCTCTGTTTTCAATGGCAGTGGGTTGCAGGAGGCCATAGCAGCCAAAAAAAGCTCGGGAGCCCGTTTTCTCTGGCAGAGCACTCGGGCTGCCACAGGTACCCCCAAGTGACATTGAGCTGGCCTTGCCCACTCTGGCCCCCTGAGGTCAAACACAACCCTGATGAAATCGAATTTGACACCCCTGGTCTAATCTATGAAATCTAGCCAATATTCCCATAGTTACTTTTCCTTTCTTCTTTGCATCAATTGTCCAAGTAAGTGGCTTTTCTATGAGTCCTTTTCTATGAGTTGTAGCATTCCAAAGGTCCAAACTACTTGTGTAGTTCAGCTACATATGGAAGCCAACTCGGGTTGACCCTGCTTTGTTTCAAAGCACTGAAAGAAAAATGAGTCCAAATTACCTTGCTTTTCCCCTGAATTCAGTTCATCCAAATGTAAGGCACACTCCGTGCCTTTTCCCCTCTCACTTTAGAAAAACCTTAGCAATTAGCATAAAGATAACAAAGAGCAGCAAGGCAGGAGATTGTTCAAGATGAGCAATTATAGCACATATTTAAGCTTCATTTCACATTTAAAACAGAGTCAGTACTACTTTTTGTACTTACCATGTATACTGTACCTGAGAATAAAGGGAAGAAGGGGAGGCAAAATAAAAAAGGCACTGGCAGACTCTGGTAAGAGGTAAATGATCCAACGGCATTCAGGTTAACACATACTGCCAAGCCTAGTCAGAAGTAAGTCTCACTTGTGCTTTTCTCAAAGCTGGTCCAGACAGTGACCATTTTCTAGAACAAATGTTCAGAGGGGCATGAGAATTGCTAGGGGAAGGCGCATCAAAACTCCCATGGTGTTCATTCAGTTGGCAGTCAGAAAAACTGTCTGAAAACAACAGTAACCTCAGGGCGATCTTATACAAAATTAGTAGCAGTAAGCTGCTGAAAGATGTGTTTCAAGATATCTTGAGGCCTAATAACTAAGGAAAATGAATCAGTTCTAGAATATATATATAAAATTCTGTACCCAAATCAGAATTACTCCCAGGGGTGGGCTACTGCTTGGTCGCAGAGGCTCGGGCGAACCTCTAGCTGTGATCTCTGGCTGGTCCCACCCACTCGCCCTAGTGCTAAGCTATCCCTAAATAATTCACTTTTCCCCCACCCACGCTGCCCAGGTGAGTTCCGCGCCTCCCCTGCTGTACTCACTGGAGCTGCTTTAATCCATTAATTGCCTCTCTTGTAGCTTCGTTTCAGCCCCAAAGTGGCACATGCGACCAGAGAAACTCTTGCCAAAGCAAGTGCAGCCCACCTCTGATTACTCCCTAGTAAGAACTGGTAACCTTAGAGGTACTTTACAGTTTGTGCATTTTTCAAGTCTTGGGTTCAGTTAGAATTGCGACTTTTGTAATGCTCAACCTCTGATAATCTGTTTCAGTGATATTTATAATGAATATGGATATTTAAAATAAAATGAATGGCACAGCACAGCACAGCATAGAATAGATTACTTGATCTATTTGAATTACACTCATTTGTCTGTTATAAATCTCTCTAGGAGCATGCTTATGTTAGGCAGGTGAAAACCAATTTTTGAAAAGCGGTAATCATTCAGCTAAAACCTGGGGCTACCATGGAATATTTATATGACTCATTAACCATGTTTCACATTTTAAAAATAAAATAATGGGTTTTTGAATTTCTTAATGTTAGTTTTGAATGTTACCATACCTTGGATACTGAATTCATTAAATATCAGAATATTTATTGAATGAAATCAATGAAATAAGCTCTGTCAAGAAAGTGTGGTTGGTGCAGATCAACACCAATTTATTTTGTAAGTAGATTATGTAATTTGATGAAAAAATAATTTTAATCTCTCTCTCTCTCTCTCTCTCTCTCTCTCTCTCTCTCTCTCTCTCTCGCACACACACAGACACATACACACTTGCAGTGCAGAGGGTGCTGAAGAGGATGGTGAAAACAGCAAAAAAAGATTATTGGTAGTTCACGTCCTTCTATCCAGGACATGGCACATAAACATTGCTTGACGGGGTCTGCAGTATTGTCTGAGATGCTACACATCCTCTTCATTACCTGTTTTCATTGTTACCTTCTGGGAGGAGGCTTCGTGATATCTGAAGCAGAACAGCTAGACTCACAGCTTGTTCCATATAGTATCAACCTTGTAAACTCTAAAGTTTCCTCTTTCTGCTATGTATTCAAAATGGACATTGATACACACACACACATGTATATGTATGTATGTATACACACACACCTACATGTGTGTGTGTGTGTGTGTGTGTATGGGTGTGTATGGTGTATGGGTGTAGGTATATATATGTGTGTACGTGTGTGTGTGTGTGCATGGCATGTATATCTGTGTGTTATGTATGGATATGTGTAGATATATACTTTCTTTTGAGAGCAGGAAACAGAATTTCATTTTTAATGTGTGCCAGTGTGCTCACAGTGAAAAAAATGATAATAAAGGTTATTTTAATCTTAATCTTTTGTCCTGGACTGGCCTTTTGAACATGTTGTCTGGGTAGGCAGAATCTCCATGATTAGCATGAACTGGCATTGGCAACTCTGCGTGAGTAAATAAAGAAGATAACATTGCACAAAATGTTTTTTGTCTTTATGCTTTTTCCCCCATCTACATTTCTTTTTATTTTTGCATCCTAAGTCATTGAAGGTGGGAAAGGTAAATACAATATCTCTCTTTTTTTTTAAGATTTTTTGGGATTTTTTGGATCCAGCTTGATTCTAAGGATCACAGATGGCATTATACTGACTGGATATTTATCAAATTAAAAAAAATGATTTTAAAAAGTCAGTGAAAATTAAAACCATTCTTTTGGATGTTTTAGTTTTTATTTAGACAAGCCTTCATCTGGAATACTAACCTACAGCTTAATCTACAGTGAGAGTCAAAAAAGACGACATCCTCAAAATTAGTTTTTTTCTTTATGAATAAACACTAGTTTCAAGTCTTGGTTTTGAGGCTCTGGTTTAGACACTGATTTCTTAGCTATCTTAAAACTGCTTTGAGTAAGAGTAGTCAGAGATAATAGTACTAACAGAGATAAATCAAACCCATTCTTATGACCTCTATAAGAGGTTTTTTAAAAAGAGATTTAGCAACAAGCCATCTATGTTTTCAGTGGTATATGTGAAGACGGGACAAAATTTTCATTTCCTGACCCAGCTTTTGTTCCACAGGGAGTAACTAAGAACTGTTACTATGCAAGGACTGGTTTATTGTGATATGAATATGGAGAGGGGAGAGGAAGCACATGAATATTATGTTTCCTGTCTATATAGGTCACAGTTATATCTGAAATAGAAATAAACAAATCAGTTTCCACAAGCAGAGGAATATGCAAATTATCCATAAAAAAATGGAAGCCTTTTTATATACTGATCAAAGTACTGGTTAATGGTCCATGGATATTTAGCTACATCTATTCTGTTACATTTTCACATTCCTCAGCAATTTTTGTAACTCTTTTTGTTCAAAATACGTCTTTCTTAATATAGTTTCATACTGAAGTTGTCTTGGATCATTTGGAAAGAGCAAACTGCAGTAGATTATTATATTCTGAACTGTACATTAGTCCAGGAGCTGTTAGTATCCCAATTTGTGAAAAATAAATCCCCGATCATCAGTCTTTAGTACTTAAATAAATAGATGTAAAAAAAAGTCCATATCTTGCTGAGCACAAAGCATATACACAGTTCTTAATCCTTCTTGCTATAAAATGTGACTCCTAATTATATTCTTCTTTGATTTCCTACACACTGTCCTTCATGTTTCCTCAACAGGAGATTTCACATAATATAATTTCGTACAGCACGTAGCTTTTTTTGTCTCATTTCCAAAATCATCTTCAACTTTACATGTCATTTTCCAACAGCTATGACCTGTGCTCATGAGATTAAAACAATCAACTGGAAAACACACCACCCTTATGCTCTATATTTTCATGTAAGGCATCGCATTACTAAATCCTTGTGAGATATTTATTTAAATTTATACTGCCTAACTACTGGAGGGCAAGGTGGCAAGTCTCAAAGAAGTGATTCAAAGAAAGCTTCATGCTGAATTACACTGACAAACCTACAGCAGGGTTACAGCCTTACATAATATATGCAACAACTCTGTGTAGTCTATTATACAGTTATTGTATGGTAATTGAATAATTATTTGCAGCCCTTGAGAAGCAATGCAAAATATATGTGTGTGAGTAATTCAAAATATGCAGCTGCAAAAAGTCTGTAGGAGTGATAATTGGGTGACATAAAGGTGGGGGTGCTAGGGGAATTACATAAAATCATGGAGTGTTTTACTATCTTTTGGAAATAAATCCAGATACAAATATTTAAGCAATCCCGATAGTTCTTCTAATGCATTCAGCAGTTAATTTCTTATACTCTGGAAAGAGTGGCTAGACTAAAGCAAAAAAGTCTTAGAGAGATATTCTTTACCCCACAAAAGAAATCAGCTACCATCCGCCTCTTTTATTTATTTATGGTTTTATAACCACAAGACTTTTATTATTCAAAAAGCCATGAGATCATTAAAAATAACAGAAAGCAGAAAGCAAGATTATAATTCACATGTTTGTGTAGTTCAGAGATCAATACAAAACAGACAAGAACTAGAAGAACTTTCCTGAGAAGAGAACTCCAAAGCTGGGAAGCAATCGCTAAAAATCTCCCCTTTATAGGAATAACTTTTCATCTAGTTAGAGTTACTTCTGATCTCTAATGCCAGCTCTAATTTTCTCTTTTAAATTGTTTCCAGCATCTTTATAGCAAGTCTAAAGATGGGACTATTAAAATCTGATATAGTTTTATGCTCAATTTTGTGAAACCAAAGTTAAAATTCTGATGCCTGGAGCCTTCAGCTGGATTGGAGCATTTCGAATAAAGGCAGGGATAACATGTTAATCTCAAATCAAACCTTATCCAGAATGATAACGTTAATGTAAATAACAGATAAAAGAGCTTAAGTGGGGCTTTTCTAGAAGCATATTATGAACGTACTTGTCTATCTTAATTAATACAGGGACAGTAAGGAAGGAGGACTAAATGCAATAGGCAATTTTTGTAGGCCAGATCTACTAATATTTGTTCTTGAGGAGAGCACATTCATGCCTAACTTTTCAACTAATCAAAAACTGTCACAAAGGTGTTATAAAGTTTGAATTAAGCAGGATTTTTGCACAAATCTACACTTCTTTATGAGTAGAACATGAATGTTCACTTGAAAGAATTCAACAAACACTGTGCATAAAATTTACGCATTTGTCTTTTTCTGTATGTCATATCCACACTGAGTGCTGTGTGTGTGTGCGTGTGTGTAAAAAAATTAGATTAGTTTATATGTAGAAATGAACTATTCACCTAAAAATTATTAAAGTATAAGGACCCTCATTTTGCTTATTTGGAAGAGCCAGATGAGGGTGGAGACATCCTGTTTCCACAAGACTCTAGTCACATACAAATCTCTGCTGTCTACACTGACTCAGATCATGCTACATAGACATGAAGGATTTAGCTTTGGCTTTAAAAATGAAAAAATAGAGAAACTCCAGTTAAGACTTGCATTAATTATGAACAAAAAAGAAATGCTAGTTATAGAAATCAAGAAAAGCAATTGGGCTTCATCCAACCAAAAGCTTACTAACAGCAGAAATGAGATGTTATTTACCAGTAGGCAACTGAATTTCGCCTTCAGAACGAAGTTGAAGAAGAATAGATGGGAACATTTCATTTTGTAGGAATTCACTTTTTTTAAAATGCTGACTTACCTTGAGAAATCATACGCAGCACCACCAGAAGCTGTTTTCATAGCAATCAATGAGTCCATAAGGATAAGTTCTCTTAACTTTTTTTTTTAAGTTGGGGGACATTTGAGAGTATGTTCCTCTCCTTCCCTATGGAATAGTTTATTCCATTCCATTAGCTCTTTCATACTTTTCTCAGCTTTATTGCAAAAGTAGTCCGTTGGCAGATTGGAAAGATAAAAAGAACAGAGCTTATGTGGGATGTAAAATGTGCAGATTTATTCATAAATTTATAAAGCTCAGGAACTAGTCAGAGGGGAGGAGAGTCAGTAGGCGTCCCCTTGAATGGCGGCAGTAGCAAGAACAGCATAATAATTCAGGAGCTTTTTCTCTGAAGTGGCAGTATTGCGAAGGCTGTGCTATCTGTTCTGAAGCTAAAATAAGTACAAAGAGCTTTCTCTTTGTCCCTTCATGCCCATTCCTAATATTCTTTTTCTCATGCCTACTCCAGCTGGCATTTTATCAGTTGTGACAAATCATTCGCCTAGCTGCTGAATCACAATATTTAGGCAATTTCAGATGCTGGATCTTGGGAAATCAGGCAGGTGTTTGAGATGGGAAAGATTCTTCTCTCTTTATAATATGGTTTCACAATCAAGGGCGAATAAAGCATTTCTGGGTGCCAATTCCTGGAATCACACTAAGTTCAAGGTATCTCAATTCTGAGTTTTTGCTTTGCTGGGCTGCCTCCTATGATTTGCTGCCATGTCTCAAGCTTCTGGCCAAGGTGACTTATGTGAAAGCATCGGACTGTCAGCTGGTAAAACAATGTTCTATCTAGTGTAATCATTTCTGCTAGACGGCCATACAGTTCCTTCAGGGTATGATTGCTGCTTTGACCTTTACCTGATATCGGGTAACTGGAATGATACAGAGTCCAGAACCTGCTGTACTCATTATCAGCATGGCTTGTTGAAAATCCTTCTTCCAAATGTTTCTTAGCGATGCTGTCAAAGTTTGTCATTCATTCATCCTAGCCCAATTAGGACAATATCCAGAAGTAGTGTACTACCAAACTCAGAACTTCTGATGATCATAAATACTGATCTACTAAATACTGCTCTATAACCAGTCATCCCTCCTTTGGGGGTGTAAATATATTCTTTTATATACATCCTTGATTTATTTTTGGTCTATGACATCTGGGTCTTCTGTTTCCATTATGGAAATCCCTGCAAGTTTTTCATGATAATTCTTTACTTGTTCCTCTGCACATTGGAGGATATCCCCCTTGTTTCAGTTTAGCTTCCTTGTTTTAGTTTATCCCCTCTTTTGAAATTCCTAGCTGACCTTGAGAAGATTTTCACAAGAGGCTACTTTGTCATTTGTCTTTGTCATCCCTCACCCCATGAACCCTCCAACACTGTGTTTTTATAGTACAGTAATGCTGGGATGGATGTCTTCTCACAACCATCAACTAAAATATGATGGGGGGTGGGGGAAAACATAGCTTGTTTTCTCAATTTTTCTCTCATGTCAATTTTCTACTGGTTTTTTTTCCTTGTATCAGAGCATTAATATTTAGTTCAAGTTCACCACCATCCCAATACTTTTCCTTCCTCGACACCAATGTTTTTTGATCTAGCAACTTGAAAATGTGAGGACTTCATATCCCAGAATTCTCCAGCCAGCCTGCTGGCTGGGAAATTCTGGATGTTGAAGTCCATACAACTTCAAGTTGCTATGTCAAAAAACACTGCTATAGATTTTTACCTCTCCTAAGTCACTGATTTTATTTATTTTGTATTTATTAATAGTTTACATTTCTAGACCACCCGTCTCCCTCAAAGAGGAAGTCTAACTCTTTACCTTGCATTTTGCTTTTATTTGTTCCATAATTTGATTAAACCATTTAATGCTTAATCCTCCCCCCCAAAAAAAGCTTTCCTCTCTACATTACAGTTCATTAAATTGTGCTCACTGAGGTTATGTACTTAATCCTATATGCTCATTCCTCAATGAATTATCCTGAATTATCAACAGTCAGTTCTCCAGGGAAAAGAGTGTCACAAAGGAAAGCAATTTATGTTCCCAAAAGACTTATTTCTTAACTAGGTAAAATCAATTTGGGATGTGGTTAAAGAATCAGATACGGAAAAAGCCTAATAACAAATCAAGATTTGCTAAAAGCTTTTTTTTTTAAGAATGTGAGAAAAGCCATCAGTCAAATTGTCTTTAGATGTCAACTGTTATCAGTGTAATGCCTTGGTTCTTTCCATACATTTCCTGAATTTCTCAATTCTACCTTCTTTTTCAGAAACCCGCAAAGTAAACCATAATTTGTTGTGCTAAATAAATCACAGAGAATTATTTTAAGCTTTTATTTAGCTAACACCATCTTAAAGTGCTTAGGGTGATTCATCCTGAATTTGATTTCAAATAGTTGTGGCAACAACCATTAAGAAATGTATCTCATATCTGGGACTTTGTTCCTGCTGACGTCAGGAAACAAGCACAAAGATAAAGCCCTTTTCTCCTTCATCCTAAGGTATTTTTCAAAGCTTTAAGCAAGGCCACACACTTTGCACACAGCAGGCGGAAACCTTGAGCAGACACTGGGAAAAGCAGATGAAAGATAACTGGCATCCCAGAATTGACAGTTGGCTTCCAAAATTAATTTCCTTCCCCAGAAAAACTTTGCTAGCCAGGACACAGAGCAACCATTCAAGAGATGGTAAAATTATTTTATTCCAATTTAATAAGCTAGCCTATTGTTGTATTGTCCCCCAGAGAGAAGAAGAATGTGGCTTAGAGGGTTTTTTTGTACGTCTCTTCCTAAGTAATATGTGTATATGCAATTCCCAGGAAGAAAATGGGGACATGCTGGACTCATCCAATGTACTTGGGTGCAATTTAGAATGTCAGATCAAATTGTAATACACTAAACCAAAACAAGGAGTGTTAGTATGGGAATGTCCCATACTTCATATCTCAAAATCTAAATCATTTTATCCTGCTATAAAATTGTGTCTGTATTTCCATTCAAGAACAGACCACCATGTAATATCAGATTTTATCGATTACATTTTTGGTGTAAATTATTTATCTGTGAGGCTCCCCAGTGTAAAGACTACTGTTCAGTGCCATATAACTATTTCTGTTTAAAACAGTTATAACATGCTTTTCCTTTTATAAAGGAAAAAAATATTAAAATTACTGCAACTATAGCCCTCTATACATTTATTGAAAGTCTGTCTTGGAGATAGTGCATACAGCTCCATGTATAACCTATTATTCATAACTTTGAAAACAATAACATCTCTGTTCATCATATATAAAGCAGTGTTTGAAGCACATGATTTTCCTCCTGCTTCCCCAACACAGGAGTTATGAATTACCTCCTGAAAGAGTGTCATGTATTAGAAATGTCCATATTTGTATGATTATGATCATGATCAACTAGAGCATTACAACCAGAATGCAGAATGACAAGCTACTTTTTATAGACATGAGCAAAGTTGTTTGTTTGCTTGTTTTTAAAACAGCTATACTGTATCACAGAATAGGATCCATATTAGTCACGCTTAAAGAACAATCACTGAATTAATGGAGATTTAATTTGTCATGATTGACTTGTTCGGTTAATTTCAATTGTTCTATCCCAAGCATGATTAAGGATTAAACCACACGTTACTTTCATAGCAGAAGATAATGGAATTTACCCACAAGTTAGTAGGAAAAGGATTGCAGCCTTGAAGATGTAATTAGAAGCTGTATTTTCAATAATAAGCATGGATTTTTTTAGTACCTCTTGTCTGTTTCTGAAAGGAGTCTCCTAGTGCCATATTGGAACATACTTAGCTGCTAATATTGCTACTTGCAAGGAGGTACTTTATTGTTTTGATCCATAGGATCTGTCTTGTCCAAAACTAGTCTTGGGTAATTCAAATAGGCAGGTGTAGGCTTCAAAAACCTCAGCAACGGGTTCGCTGAGCGGTTGCTAAGTGGGTGTGGCCATGATGAGTGTGGCCTAGTCAGCCTCCTGTGCCATGGGGGTGGGTGGGTGTTTTCGCCTTCCCAGAGATCAAAAGGCTTTCCTGGAGTCTCTGGGAGTGTGAAAACGGCCTCCTCCAGGCTCCGGATGCTCTAGGGATGCTGGAAATGATCCATTTCCAGCCTCCCTGAACTTCTGGGAATCCCATTTTTCGCCCTCCCCGAAGTCCAGAGGCTTTCCTGGAGCCTCTGGGAGTGCAAATACGGCCTCCCCCTGGGCTCTGGACACTCTAGGGATGCTGGAAAAGACCTGTTTCCAGCTTCCGAACTTCCGGGAATCCCATTTTTCTCCCTCCCTGAGCCTCCTTGCATGCCCTGCACTTACCTGCATTCATAGTGGGCCAAGTGGAGATTCCTGGGAAGGGCAGGGTGGAGTGGGTGGGATAAGCCAGGAGTGGGATTTGAG
>JANHFL010000003.1:299494-316706 GCA_032468155.1 Oxyrhabdium leporinum
GAGAGAGAGAGAGAGAGAGAGAGAGAGAGAGAGAGAGAGAGAGAGAGAGAGCTGTGGTGACATGATTGTATTTTGTGCAGCTGGTTTGCATTTATGGCCATTTGAACATCTTGTTGTCAGGTGACTGTAATTTTTTTGATTTTTTTGCCAATCTCTAGCTTTTACTTCCAGTTTCTGGCAAAAAAAAGCCAGTTGGTGAAAACAAGTTCACTTAGTGACCACTGAGTTCACTGAACAACTATGGCATTTGCTCAACTGCTGCAAAAAATGTCATTAAATTGGGCGCCATCAAATGGTGACCTGCTTAACATCTGCCATGACTTACAACTTCCAGGCTCAATTACATGTTGAGGACTACATGTATGTACAATGGCTTCATATAATTTATATCATCCAACTATATTTATTTAAATTATGTACAAAGCCACCCATCTCACTGCAGTGACTTTAAGTAATTGAATCTGGGCAGTGTACAAAGATTAAAACCACTGCCACAATATGTAACCCCTGATGTCCTAATTTGTTTTCTTATTAATAAATTAGGATACTAGTCTTTCCCTGCCCATATTTAGTACTGAGATCCATCTATTGAGGATGATTTTCCTCAAAAAAATCTCAGATTTATCCTAATGACATTCTAGAGCAGGGGTGTCAAACTCGATTTCATTGAGGGCCACATTAGGGTTGTGTTTTACCTCAGGGGGGCTGGGGGGCATGATCGGGCTCGATGTCACTCATGTTGGGGGCACCTGTGGTGACCCAAGCGCTCTCCCAATGAAAACTGGTTACTGAACTCTGTTTTCAGCTGCAGTGGCCTCCTACAATTCTCTGCCAGTGAAAACGGAGCTCAGGAGGACTGTGTTCAACCTTTGCAAGCTCCGTTTTTGACTGCAAGTGCCTCCTGCAACACTCTGCCAGTGAAAACAGAGTTCAGGAGGGCCACCTGCAGATCTCATGAGCTCAATTTTCGCTGGAAGAGGCACCACGGGCCAGTCCTTCACCATTTCCAGGGTGGCCCCATGGGCCAGATCTAAGCACCCCATGGGCCGGATCTGGCCCACAGGCCTTGAGTTTGACACCCCTGTTCTAGAGGAAAAGTAAGATATTTTGGAAGCTCTTTCTACTTCAGGGTTTGCTGATATGCCTCTCTGACATTCTCCTCAGGAATAGTGCCTGAGAGAAAAGCATTGTGAATGACATGGAGAAGGAGGTTGACTGA
The DNA here is from genome assembly GCA_032468155.1 of Oxyrhabdium leporinum. Classification (NCBI taxonomy): domain Eukaryota; kingdom Metazoa; phylum Chordata; class Lepidosauria; order Squamata; family Cyclocoridae; genus Oxyrhabdium; species Oxyrhabdium leporinum. Next base: position 300,714 of record JANHFL010000003.1, read on the forward strand.
TCATCATTCCCCTCAGTGCCACACTTTTAGAATAGCGAGCCAAAGCAAGAAACAAAATTGTCCATACAAAACAACAACAACAACAACAACACATATGGAGAGAAAAAAAGAGAAGAAGTAAGTTGGTAGGATGCTTAACAGCATAAAAATATCAATAGAATTGGATAATCAAAGTCTCAACCATATTCAAATGCATTACATGCACATAAAATGGGCAGGGCTTTAATCACCTGGCCACTCCAATTATTGTGATGCACTTTTTAACCTCCTGCAGATGACATATTTCCTATTAAGCAGAGTTAGATTTAATGCCTGCATCTTTAGGCTGAGAGAAATTAACCAAAATTCAATTATCTAATGCAGATTTGGCTCTGAGTGTCTCTGGACCAGATCTGTCATTCCAATCCCAAAAATGAAATAGGACTACGGACCAGTTTGCATAACAAATTTAATTGGGTTGTGGGGGGAGGCATTGTGTTACAGAAAAGGCTAAATTTATCTAACCCTAATAATTAACATGGAGAGAACATGCTTTACACCAAAACATCTCAGGGCTGTTTCAGGATAAGCTATCTTCCCCCAGTCAACCATGTCATGAAATAGTGTCTTGGAGTTAATTATCTTTTTTATTTCTATGGGATGAAGCTTTAGATTAGGGCAACCCAAAAAAATGGACGGAAGGAAGTGATATGAGCAATCCCCATGGACCCCTTCTGTGATGGTGATGATCCTAGATTGGCCATTGTTGCATTTGGTTTCATTTTTTGTGCAGTTGGAAGGGAGGAAGGGAAGGGAAGTGAAAGAGGAGAGAGAACTGGATGCTCCAGCCTCCTAGCTTCCTTTGCATTGGGTGGCAGAAGTTAAAAAATGGCTACAGCACGTCTGGGCTGGTCTTTGGGGTATTATGAACTGCCAGGAGACAGAGTGACTCAATTGCCCCAGGGACTGGATGACTCATATTAACTCAGGGGGACAAGACTTGAAATTCCACAACATCTGGAATGCTTCAGGTTCTTCTCCATTCCTCTAGCTAGAATTAGAGCACAGAGTATTTCAGATGAATAAAGGATCTGTTTCTCTGCTAGGATCACATAGTTTTTCTTTTCTCAGCAAGAAATACAGTATTACTTCAGAGTTAAAGAACATTTTTCCTTTGGGGGAGAGGGAGACTAAAGCAGACAAAAATATAACATAGCAAAACTCTTTTGAGTAGTACATTATTTGTGGCTATATCCTTTTTTAAATAATAAAATGAAAGGGAAAAAATTCCAGGCAGTTGATTTATGATATAAACAAACCACTTTCCATTTCTCATTACCAGCTTCTAATTTAGGCTGAGCATTTATGTAATTGAAAATGAATCTAAGGGAGGCAGATTTATATTTATATTTTATGAAGGTAAATCAAAGCACAAGTATCTTTTTCTTCTCCATAATGGCCAGAAAGCTGTTTATCTTCTACAAAGTACATCCAAAACAACGAAATGATTTCCAAGCTAATTATGCAATTAATATTGAAGGAATAGCATTTGCCATTCTAGGACTCACCTCTATTATAATATTTGTTCAAGAATGTTGTTTGAAACAGAAAGCAAACCATGCACTCTAAATTTGGATCTAGAATGGTCCTTGGGAGCATTATAACAAATGGGAGAGGGAAAAAGAAGGCTATGAAAATTAAAGAAGTTATGAAATTTGAAAGTGTTCAAAATTCATTTTCCTATATTTAAATAAAGCTGAAATAGAGGAGCTGTGGTTAATAAATTGGCCTGTAGCCAAAATTTCCATAAACAAACCAACATCCTAGAACCTTGTGCACCACAGATGAAAATTTGTAAAATTATGTCATTAAATTGGTGGAAAACTGGGGCTTTCTAGACAATATACTCCACACCTGTGAGGAGCATTGATTATCAGTAGAGTAATTGCTTGGATTTCTGGAAAGCTGCCTGAAGTAGTAAAACTAGCATTTAGCTCCTTCTCTGTTTGAATCTTGATGGAGACTTCAACTCAGTGTTTCTCTGGGGCTCTCACTTGCATCTTAAGGCTGACTTATATTTTATTCTTTGATCCAATCTTCTGGCTTCTTAGCTATAGCTCATATTTCCCTACTCTGGCTAAGCTCATACTGCTACCCTTTGATCCAGCAACATCCTCTGCAGGCAGGTTAATTTATAGTATTTTCCCTGAATGTATAACACCTGAAAAGTATACATCCGAATAGTGGTATCAAAACTTGAAGTGTCTATGAATAATAATCATCAGCAACATTTGTTTTTGCCACTGTTCTTATTTCTTTCAGCAGTCTTGCCCATTTAATGAAGTAGACATAGTTGTTAGAGATCTAGCAAAAGTAGTTGATATCATCTTCTATCAAAACAGTAATAAATTACGTTTATTCAACTATAAACAGAAAGTTAATGGAGAAAGTTAAATGCTTGTTACAATTCAACAAGGAATAACATTTCCCAAATTTTACATACATCCCACATTCCATCTGTCTTGTTAGATTAAGAATCACATGCCTAGACTTCCTTTTTGAATTGATTCCTAGAACAAAACATGTGCAATTCAAAGTTTTTCAGTTTGTCAATGCAGGAAGTTACTGCCTGGATTGAATTCCTAAATTATCTGTGTTTATTTTTCAAAGCTAAAACAAGACCTTTTAACAGAACAGGCCACCTGTGGTCCCTTACAAAACATATATCTTTATATCCCAAAGAGCTTTCCCATATGTAAAATAAGCTGGACTGCCAGTTTCTCTGGATGAGACCCACAGAAAAGTTTGCTGCATATATTTTCTCTTAACCGTTTGAAATCCAAGCTCACAATTTCAGTCAAGTGTTAAAGTGGATGTGGGAGAACATACATGTGTGTGCTTGCACAAACACACACACACACAAAAGCAGTTTTTTTATTGGCATTTTATGACTGAAAAGTTATGCAGAAAGAGAGTGATAGGTAAGGAAATAAATTTAGGCTTGTCGGTTCAAACCAGAAGCTCATTCATTCATTCATTCATTCATTCATTCATTCATTCATTCATTCATTCATTCATTCTCGTTACTTCTCCAATTTCCAGGTTTTCCTGTTCCACTTCCTACTTCTTTCTCATTTTTGACCTTGACCACACAGTGTTGACACCTTCATTGAACTGTTTATCCTTAGTCCAGATCTCTTTCCTCATGACTGTTAGCTTTGATTCTATTAGTTTGTATGTGTGGTTAGGATTTTGGCACCAATGTATATCACCTTACCCTTGTTTTCATTGAATGACATCTGCCATTTTGAGATCCATTCTCCTACCATGCAGAAATCCTTCTGGAGATCTTTACAACTTTAGTATGATGAGCTAGCTTCCCAAAAGGAAAAAAAAAATCATGATTGGGTTCCCATGACATGCTGAACTCTGATTATCAATGAAGGAAAGGTTATTACCTTCTATTAGCATTGTAATACATGTTAGTTTCCTCTTGAGGGACTATTATAGTTTTAACTGATCCATGGATTCCTACTGCGACTTCCAGAGATATCAGTGGGTCTGTGATGGCTTCATTACCATAAGTGCACATCAAATGTATCTTACATACCAGGACTCTTCAAACTCAACCACATATACTACTTAAATTAATACTATAGCTTTGCTCAGACTCCCTTTGCTAGAATTGTGAAAGGATTGATTTCTATGATCTCCTGGAAATCTCTTCTAACTCCACACTTCCAAGTTTTCTAATATTAAAGTTATTGATGTGGGTTATCATGAGGCAATCCTCCTTAAGATATTTTAAAAGATAGTTAATAGCAAGTGGCAATTAGAGGAAAGATGGCCCAAGATAAAAGATAGTTAATAGCAACTAACAGTGAGAACTAATGTGTCCCAAGATACCACAGGAAATGATAGAGATTACTTGTCATTATTTTTTCCTCTGAAGAAGGGTGAGTCAGGTCTATGAGCAGGAACTACAGGATAAACAGCCAGACTGAGTGAGGGGTCAAGTGTGGCTGAAGGAATTGTTCTCCTCCAAATATAATGTGTGAAAAGTATCTGCTACAATGTTCATGCTTTGAGCTGCTATTTATGCTCATCCTGTGTAATATTAGAAAATAAACCATATATCACACAACATCATAAGACTCCACTGACCTTATTTCAAAAATAAAAGCCTGACTAAAAGTATTTGGATTTCTCACCAGTAGGAGAATGTTAACTCCAACATCATATTACGAACAATGGAACTGTTCATTCTTTTACAAGAAAAAGAGGGAGAAAAAGAGAGACTGAGAGAAGGAAAGTGCGATAGTATGTGAGAATGACTTTGGGAGACAGGAGGCTCAGAAGGGACCCTCCTAATTTCTTAGGAAGGTGGAAGGAGAGAGAAATTTACTTTAGATTTGGAAGATACTGTTGATGTAAGATCACAATAAAGTTGTGGCTAGTACTTTTGTATGTGCTTCTAGTCAGGACTGCTTCACAAGGCTGACAGGAAGGGAAAAAGGAGAGAAAATTGTTCTTAATAATTGCTTATATTGCTAATCTCCCTTCCAAAGAGCAGAATTCTGCAATTATATAATTGCTTTTTCTTCTAGAAGAAAAAATGAATCCATGGCATCTGATAATTTGCAAACCTAAACACAAGATACTAATCTATTGTCTTCTCAACTACCATTTCACTGTAAGGCTAGATCTATTTACTGAAGCTGCCACAAGAAAAGGGCTCCACATAGGAAAGTCTATTGGATTGACTGATTCTTTCTAAAAGTATTTTATTTCCTTAATAAATGTAAACAGTAATTTAACTGCCAAATTTATTCATCCTGCCCCCTATCGAACTGTACAAATTTCCACAAATGTGGTTTTTTTATGGCTAATAACTATTTTCTCCCTTAAACATAAGTGATTTATGCCAATACTTTTAGACACATAACAAATTTGTAATGTCTCATCTGAATAACACTTTCCACCTGCTAACTGTATTTGCTGTAAATGGCAATTAATCCTAAGATTTACTTGTTCTTTTTCCATACTGTGAAATAAAATAGGCCTACTAACATCTGCTTAAACCAATTACTTTATATGAACATGTAAATCTAAGACAGAATATGTGGGGAGAGGCGTTATTACATTTTCTTGCTCTCCTTCCTCTGTACAAATACACTGCAGCAGCTCAGAACATCAGATAGAGCAGGGGTGTAAAACTTGTGGCCCGTGGGCCAGATGTGTCATGTGTTGGCCCCACCCCCACCCTGTTTAGCGAAGCGGGGAAAAAATCCCGATATGTGACATGATGCCGCCGTGACTCTGTGAGTTTGACACCCATGAGATAGAGAAAACAAACCATCTAGACAACATCTTCCAACAAAATGGAGACCCATCCAACTTTACCAAAATCTGTTTGACCGTATAACGCATTCCACCATAACCAGTAAAACATATGCAAGGGATATCACTCCCATACATTGCATCACCACTGTATACAAATCAAGTAAAACTCTCCAAAATATCCTCAGCAAACCAAAAGACCCAATAGCTCACAAAGAAAAAACAGTAGCTGGACAATCAAAAGACTAGCAAAGCAGATCCCCAAATACTAACTAGCTGTCAGAAGACATAATGAAAATTCCTTAATTTCACAACGTATAAACAGACACAACCAGAGTTTCAATTGGGAAATTGTAAGTACCACAGATCAAGACAAATCCAAAAATGCTAGGGAATTCCTGGAAGCGTGGTCTTCAGACAAGTCAGCTCTATATAGACACATAGATACAAGCCACCATCAACAAACTTAGGAAGAAAACAAAAGAACCAGAACACATCCCCTCTAGCAGCCAATATTCAGAGAGGCAAGGATTTGCATTAAATTAACAATCAGGCAGAAAAGCATACTTTACTCAAGGAACACCAAAACAGGAAAAAAGCAGTGAGGAAAAAAAAACATGGCAGGATAAACAGCACATAAACAGGCAACAGCTTCCATACTCATTCACACTGATGTTACCTAATTGGTAGTGAAAAAACCAAGCTCAGAGAGAACAAAGAATTCCAATCTTCCCTCTGCTGTATTTTTCCTGGATGCGAACATGTTTAAAACCATGCTAAGCCTATTTTTACTGTACTGGAAAAAAGTTGTGATTACATGAGCTACATTCAGCCTTGTAACTGTGGATTGCTTAACTCTTAATATATCATATGTATGATTTTTTTTTTAAAAAAGATGAAAACTAAAACAAACTAAAGTAAAGGAGAAAGGAGAAAAAGAAAGAAAGCAAAAAAAAAAAACCCTAACCTCCAAGAAAAGTAAAAAAAAGTTAAACAAAATTAAGATTATCAGTCTGCATAAATTATAACCGTTGACCAATTATCATATAATTGGTTAGAATAAATTATCATAATTATCACTGCTTATCACAAATTATGGTTATTAACCCACATAAATTATCACAGTTTTGAGATACTTATCATAAATAAGTATTAAATGTCACCCAAAATTGATAGGAAACTATGAGAAAACTATCTTCAACAGTGTGTCTTTTCTGAACCTGAAAGATATACCTCTAAATTTTAGCTACCAATTGCCATTTGAAGGCCAGATTAACTGTGGATTGCTTTACACAGAAACATCTGGAGGAAGAGGGGGAAGAACGAAGGATTTAATACATTTAGAGCACGTCCCTAAAACACAAAGCTTGTTCTGCAATGTTGGAAACCTCCCAGTCAGCTAGCATTCAGGAAGATGATAAAAGCATATCTTTTAAATCTAAATATTAATTGTTAATTTAATCTAAATGTTAATTGTTTTAATTCTAATTTTACTTTTGAATTTAACTGCATTGAGTATGTTCTTTTTATTTTGGGAAGCCGTTGCTGAGTATTGGAATAAATCAAAAGGTGTGTTATAAATTCAGGAATAAAGTCAAATAGAAATATTTAAGAGATGAAACAATATTTTAGTACTGTTTAGAAAATTTTAACCTGGGGTGTAACTATTAAGTAAAAGCTATGAATTTATTATGCTTGATTTTTCTTCTTCTAAGATACCCAGTTTGAAACGGAACAAAAATAAAGGGCATTCACTAACCAACGGGGCTGTTCAAAGAATGCTTCAACTGTAACCTTACCTAGTAAAAACAAGGAAATTTATAGTTCAGGGTGACTTCTAATATCTCAACACAACAGGAGTCTTCTTAACCACTTCCTTATAGGGATACTCTGTAGCTATACAGCCTCAACAGTGGATTTCCTTATTATTAGTAACTGTCACATTATTAACTATCTTTATGGGTTTTTTCTTTTTTCTTTTGGTGAGCACATTTAATTTCCTCTTTTCATTCTACTCCCATGACCTCTTCAGAATGAATGAATGACCTGGCACTATTGATATTCTGTTGACACCCAGGGTATTAGGACACCTATCTATTGTCACCCACTCAACATTCAGAAATGGTTCCCGTTATTAAAATGTTTAGAAGACTTCTCCATGTGGCAATTAAAAAAAAAAAGAAGCACAAAAGTAACTAGGAAATGTCCATCCCATATTTCCCTTTTTGTTTTAGAAAGAAAAGCCTATAAAGATCTCAGTCCTGTTAATAATTAAGCTATAAATATTCCAGATGAGGTTTTTTCTTTTCAGAAAAGAAAAAAATAAGCAAGTACACATACATTTGGAAAATGTTAACAAGCCCATTAATAGAAAAAAAAAAAACCTAAACTTAAAAGCAAGCAAATTATTCAGATAGAGGACTAAGGAAGAACAGTCACTTGATCTATATATTCTTCAATTATTTTAACCCTCCTTCTTTTAATCTTTTTTCATGTCTTCTCTCATTCTTCTCTTACAAGTCTTTTTCCATTCTCCCTTCAAAAGTGCTTAGTATTTCTTTAATATGTCGTTCACACAGGGTGTCTCAAGTCTCCTCTATCTCTTTATTTTGCAAATTGTCTCTTCGCTATAATTCTAAAAAATCCACAAAGGTGTGGTTTGTTTGTTTCAAAAATTACATTGAAGGCACTTTTGCCAAATATAAATGTTAGAAATACAACTGTCCCCTTTGTATGTTTATAGGTTTCTTAAACAAAGTCTCATCAGGCTTTTGGTGCTGATTTTAAAATTATTATTTTGTTCTTTGTTCTATCTTAAATGAAGGGTGACTTACTAGTGTGCAGACAGACAAATGGAAAGACAGATGGAAGGACAGATGGATAGCTGGCAGGCGGGTTGGATGGATGGATGGACAAATGGATGAGCAGATGGACAAATGGATGGACAGATGGATGGACAAATATCAGACAGAAGGACATAGGTAGATGGACAGACAGATACATGGATGGGCAGAGACTGACAAAAGGATGTACAGACATACAGATTGACGGGTGGTTAAATGAACAAACAGATGCACAGACAAATAGATGGAGAAATGGACAGATGGACAGACACAGATAGACAGAGGGACACATGTATCAGATGAACAGCTGTATGGATGAATGAACAGATAGGTAGATGGATGTACAAACAGATGGACAAATTGATGCACAACAGACAGATGGATGAAGAAATGGAAGGATGGACAGTTGGAATGATGGATGGATGGATAGATGGAACATCTATAGAGATTCTCAGTCATCAGGATGTGGTTGTCCCATAGGGGCTTTTTCAAGAGGCAACTAGATTTTATGGTTTTTCTTTAAAGACGTTTCACTTCTCATCCAAAAAGAACTGAAGAAGCTTCTTGGATGAGAAGCAAAACATCTTCAAAAAACTCCCAGAAAGTCCAGTTGCCTCTTGAAAAAGCAGCTTTGGGACAACGGGTAGAATGATGATTATAAATGAATGTAGTGTGCCTTATTTTGAATAATACTGTTCAGTATATTCCTAGATTATGTTACAGAGATAATTTCAGCATATTTAAAGCCATATATTCATATAACCTTTTTTCAGTGCATGGTTTGTTCATGTGTTTTTCATATTAGATTGTAAGGGTTTAGAAATACCACACTACATTATATATGATGCCTTCATTGGTTCCTATAAATACTTTAAATGAAAAAAAAAATCTAAAAGACTGCAAGACATAATTTTAATAGTTTGTCTTGTAAACACATGTGGGAGAGGCAGTTTATAGTTTATCCACAAGGTTGTAATCTCTCTTGGGCAATTAAGTAATTAGGTTGTTTAGTAGATTTAGTTCAAATTCTAATTTGTAATAATTGGCAGAAAAAGTGCAGAGCCAATTATTTCATTTTTGATAGTGTGTTTAGGTAGCTAAATTCATTCCTCAATGGAACACCACGATTTGCTTCCATTTCATTCAATTTAGCAAAAATAGCAGGCCCACTTCCAAATACTGCGAGTTAATTTTCTAGGTCTTTCATTTCTACAAATGAGCAAAAAACAAAGTCATGTATTTAGATAGCCTTAAGCTGCCTGTATATTCTGTAACACTGAATCCTGGTTTTGTAGGGGTAAGCACAACAACAACAATAGAATAAATTTCTAAAATGTCTAGTGAATAAGGAGAAGCCAAGTAAATGTTTAAAAATTCTCAAATATTTCATCCCACAATGAATTAAAACTTTTATGGCACCTCTTCATTCTGATGAGAAAGTAATACATTATTAAAATGGGGGAAAGTGTGTGAGAGAGACCCTTGAAAATGTATAATAAATGATACACACACAAATTGACCAATTGCTAGAAAGTCTTCTTCCTCACTTCTTTGTCTAAAAAATGTGGCAACAATTCAGTGTTGCAAATCAGATGTACATTTTTCCAGTGGTGTAGAAAATGTTTTGGCCATTCTCCTGGCATGAAACTCACAATTATGGCAGAGTATTTGAACTACTAGAGATATAAACAAAAAAAAATATCCTTGACAAGGAACAAATGATTTAAATTCATGTTAACAGAGTTTTAGATTTCGGTTTAAAATATGATAATAATAAGACAAGCCAAAATTATTTATGTTAATGTTTTCACTCTTGACCTACTTTACCAGTAGAAGAGTCATTAAAAGCCAATCTTCCTTAAACGCTTTGACAGGCTTTCAAGATTCTGTTACCACACCCTGAATTGGTTAAAGTGTATTCCAATTTCCTGACCTTGCATATCTCAAAGGGCTAACATTTAGTGAAATGAGATTTAGAGATTGAAGTTTCTGTCTTGGCTATGTAATATTTCATACCATGAACACATAACAAATGTCTTCCACGGTTCTTTTTCAATGGTCAGACAATATGCTCTAAAACCAAATGAAAAAGGAACAAGGAGGATATCATTTTGATATGTATATTACTATAGGTAAGAGGCATTAAATGCACCTTTGAGAATCAGAAATGACATAGGGTTGGATAAGATAAATCTATCCAGAACATAAAACTCTGAGGAAACTGAAGGCCTACTTAATTTAATAAACCTCTAAGAAATGACTATCATCAACTTTCTCAGCATATCGAAATAATGGCTGCTGCATTCTGTCTACTTTGAATTAAAAGTTTTTTAAAAATTAAAAGAGTTCAGACAATTAGCAGGCAAAGTAACAATTTTATACTAGAAATAGAAAGATAGCAGCAACTCATACTTCGGCATTAGACACTTGGGGTTTGATAGACATTAGATGCAAATTCATATTTTTTAAAAAAAAAACCAGAAGATGTATGCTTTTCATCCGTCTCCTACCCTAATTGGTCTTTCCCCATGTGTTTGAAATTCACACATGGAAGCTTTGATTCAACATAGCTTCCTCCAACGCTTCCTGCCAGGAAGTATGTGCTTGTGATATTGCAAATGAGTTACAACCTGGGTGGCCACTCCGAGCCCTTCTCTCATGCCAACCAGCAAATCTAAACATTTGCTCCAATTTTCACCTTTCATAGTTTAACATATCGTGCTCATTAATGTGCCTGGTGGTCAAGAGAAATTTTATTATTCAACAGGAATACTTAGGCACCTTTTGTTTCACTGCTTCTCATGGTAGACTTTGATATGCTTATATATATATGCATAAGATATAGTAGAGGGAAATGGAAAAGGGATATAGAAGAAGCTGCTGTTTGTTTTACTCTATGCAGTACAAGAAAAGGTTCTATTCTAGCTTGAACTTTGGGCAGAAAAACAAGACAAAATAGCAGAACTAGCTACGTGTATATTTATACAAAACCTGAAAAAAAACATTGGTAGGTATAACAGTGTTTGAGATACATTGACTTGAAAGAATACTAGCAATACAATAAGAGCGTAACACTTTTCTTCACATATCAGCGTAACAGTCTTCCAATGTTTAGAACAGGAGCGTGAAACTCGATTTCATTGAGGGCCATATCAGGGTTGTGTTTGACTCGGGGGCCAGTGGGCATGGCCAGCTTGATGTCACTCATGTCAGGGATGCCTGTGGTGGCTTGAACGCTCTGCCAGCAAAAACAGAGCTCAGGTGGGTCCTATTTTTGGCAATGACAGCCTCCTATAGCCTTCTGCCAGCCAAAATGGGGCCTGTGAAGGTCGCATGCAGCCCTCACGAGCTCTGTTTTCACTGGCAGAGGCACCATGGGCCGATCCTTCACTGTTTCCAGGGTGGCCCCGCAGGCCAGATCTAAGCACCCCCATGGGCTGGATCTGGCCCCTGGCCTTGAGTTGACACCCCGGTCTAGAATTTATATAGTACTCTCTCAGGATAAGAGATTTTTTTTTAGGAAGTGTGTGCTCCGAGTTAGTTGTCTGATCAATGATATCATGTCAATGATGTCCAAAAAGGATGGCAAAAAAGAAAAAAAATAACCAATAGAAGGTGGGGAAGAAGATTATACAGAGTTATTTTTTGCTGTATTTGAGGTAACAGTCCTAAAGTTGCCTTGCAGTTCTGCTGATCCACACTGATCCACAAGTTACTACCACCTGCTTTGAGCATCTTAATTTATATATTTTAAAAAAAATATATTTGCGGGTCAGCTCTAACTCTACTGATCATCATAATAAGCACAAGCATACAAGCATCACTTTGTGGTGAAGTGGGAAGAGCAGAAATTCACATTTCAATAAATGTACAGACAGGTAGTCCTTGACTTACGACCACAGTTGAGACCAGAATTCTGGTGCTAATCAATTGTTAACTGAGTCATGCCCAATTTTTAGCTTACCATTGTAACTCCTTAGACTTAAAAATCTGTTTCCTCATTAAAAAGTGGGAGGGGAGAATGTGTCTGCACTTTATTATGTCACTCCTGCTAATTCTTTAAAAACTGGGAAATCGTAAAGTTTGAAAGCTTTCTTATTACCCAAGTTAATTTCCAGAGCAGGTAGATAAGTGCCCTTGAAATTGGGTCGATTCCTGGACAAATGCTCTCCATTTCACCCTGTCTCTAGTAATAACTTATAGCTGTTCCAGTGATCGCTGTGTAATTTCTTTGATCCTGCCCTTCTATCTTGGCTGTTGCCTTTTCCTCTTCTCTTCTCTAAGCTTTGTCAAGGAAAGTTATTTTTTGCTACTCCAACAACTCCTTAAGTTTCATGTGCAAAATATCAGAGTTTCTGCTTCTTGATCATCACCACAAAGGAGCAGTTAGTCTTTGATCCAGAGTGGTTAAATTAGATGTTATTTTATTTTATTTTTGTAGTCCATGGTATTCATAGTGACCCTCTCCAAATTCATTATTTGAAAGTATCAATCTTCTGTCTCTTGCTATTCTTTTCATAGTCAACCTTCTCAGCTATGCATTGAATTGCAAAGGCTACTGCTTTAACTGTTTTTGTCATTCCTATCATAAAAATATCCTGTGTGATCTTATCTAGGTTTATTTTTTTTTAAATCATCTATTTACTTCTCTAGTATTCTATCCATGTCTACATTTGTTTGTTTGTTTGTTTGTTTGTTTAATACATTTTTATGCTGCCCATCTCCTTATAAAGCAACTCTGGGCAGTTTACAGATTATAAAGCAAATAGAAAGACAGTTAAATAAATATTAAAATGTTAAAACTATACAGATTAAAATTTTAAAACTATATGAAAACTAAAACTAAGAGACAGATGGCATGAGGATAAAGTCTTCTCACCCTGTCAGCCATCTCCGGCAGTGAACGTTCTCTTCAGGGCCCCAAGCCAAACTGGCAAAACCAAGTTTTAATACCTTTCTGGAAGACCAAAAATGTGGGAGCAATTCTCACCTCCGGTGATAGAGTGTTCCAAAGGGATGGGGCCACAGAGAAAAAAGCTGTTCTCCTTAACTCCACCTGCCAGAAATCCTTAGCAAACGTATCAGACTTCTTCTACTGGTGCAAATGGGGTGAGTTGGTCCCATGGCTCCCCAGATAGCCTGGTCTCATGCCATATATGGCTTTAAAGGTAACAATCAACATCTCGAATTGGATCTGGAAGCAATGTTGCTGTGTTATATGTGTAACCCTAGGGGTTTCCATAACTGCACTATGCCAGCTGTAACTTCCAAATGTTCTTTCTTTTTTTCTTTCTTTCTTTCTTATTTATTTATTTATTTATTCATTTATTTATTTATTCATTTATGTATGTATTTATTTATCATTCTTTATTAAACTGTATTAAACATCACGTATTACTGAACATCAGAGTTTAGTGACTATGGTCTTAAAGAGCAGATTTCTTAATCTGTTACCAGCAACTGTGGCAGACGTCTTCAGAAGCAAAATGGAAGTTCAACACTCCTAATAGATAACATGAAAGCCTACAGCAAACATCATATATATTTTGCTTACCCTCTGTTTAATATTGAGTTGTTTATAATAAAACATATAATAAATTTTCTCACATGCATACATTCTTGAATTACCTACTGAAGAGCAAGTATTGGTCTGCACATACCCCATCTAACATAAAGCTGTACCACACTATTCAACTTTTGAGCATTGTCACCCCTTGCATTCTTTCAGAAAGAATTCTGCCAAACATTTTCCCATTTCATGCGCTGAAGGACAGTTTCAGCAGGAGCAGGGGTGTCAAACTTGTGTCGTCACATTGTTGTCACGTGACGTATAGTGACATTTTCTCCCTTCGCTAAAACAGGAGTGGGCATGGCCAGCATGTGATGCATCCGGCCCACAGGCCGCGAGTTTGACACCTATGAACAGGAGAATGCTAATGGATCAAAACATAAAGCTGTACCGCACTCTTCAATTTTTGCTCATTGTCACCCCTTACATTCTTTCAGAGAGAATTTTGCCAAACATTTTACCATTTCATGCTCTGAAGGACAGATTCAACTGGCACAGGGGTGTCAAACTTGTGTCGTCACATTGTCGTCACATGAAGTATCATGACTTTTTTCTGTTCGCTAAAACTGGGGTGGGCATGGCCAGCGTGTGACGCATCCGGCCCACAGGCCACGAGTTTGACACCCCTGAACAGGAGGATACTAATGGATCAAAATTGTGGATTCTCTTCACTCTCCATTTTTTTCTGGTTCTAAGAGCAGCATTTTTCTGGGACCTTCTTCCACTAACATGAGTGCCTCTCCAACAGACATTCAGTACAGCAGACAACTCCAGCCTCAGTATGCCATTCCCCATAAGAATGTATGATTTCACATAATCTGAGGTAGCTTTCCACCCTTTTATTGACAACAATTGAAGAAATAAGCCGAAGTAGAAAAGTCTTTAATCTTAGTCAGGATTTCCCCCAATTTCTAGAACTAACTTTGGCATCTATATTTCTTCAACTGTGTATTTGACTTCTGTTGTGTTCTTTGACTTTGACTTCTTCTCATCTTGACTTTGACTCACCTACACCATTAAGAAATCTCCTCTGTGTACACCAACTTTGGATCACTTTGTATTTTCACCTCTGGTTCAATAGTATCCAAAGGGAGAAGCAGGAAGCATAGCTACATGGTACAAGAACTCTATCCATAGGACAATTTCATGTGTAAATATGTTACTCCCACATACACCCACTCCTTAATTTTCTTAGCAATTTCAGTTGTGTGAATTCCACATGCAAATGCATGCACTGACTTCTCACCTACCTTAACAGTTGTTTCAGCATTTAAGAAATTAATCCTCCTGTGGTTCTTGCATTCATGTTTCTCACATTTGCCCCTATACAGGGAAACAAAAACATTCTTACAATTATCAGGCAATGACACAGTTTTCATATAGACATCAAACAATTAATACAGACATTAAACACAGCCTCTCCATAAACAAGCCACATCCATATTTTAACATTTAACATTCAATGATATCATTTTTAAAAAAAAATGTGGCACAATTTTTTCCAATGCTGGGTTCTTCCATTATCACCATTCATTGGCATGCAATACACAGCAATTGCCAACTTCTGTGTTTTTATGTTCATAACATTCTCAATAATATAGATGAATTAAATGATATTTTCTGATATACATTTAAGCCATTTCATTTATAATAAATCTACATCTCACTCCCTTCATGTATTCATCAATTCTTGTCCACAAGAACTAAGCAGCAAAATTCAGATCTATTAAATCCTTCTCCTTTCTCTTAGTGTCACTCTCTACCTTTTATTCATTTATTAATTCATGCTTTTTATATCCTAGCTCTCAATCTTCTTGCCATCAGATAGGGTTATAATTCTACCACCTGTACTACCCATCCTGGCTTTGATCAGTTGAATTTTTATACAATGCTTTTTACTAAAATCAAAGATGTGTGGACCAGATTGCCCACCTTAGTCTTACTAATGCCATTTGCAAATATCCAATGAATAGTAGGGAACCTATCAATCAGCTTGGGAACATTTTGTCAAAACCAAAGCCTGTTTTCACCTGAAACCTGCTCATATCATTCTGTGCAAGCCAGGATCTTTTATTCCATAATTTTCTTGGAAGCCAAAAATAACATTGCCTACATCCCAACAAATGTGTATGCACTGCCACAGAAAAAAGTCTTGGCTGTTTTTACTTATTTATTTATTTATTTATTACATTTATATACCGCCCCATTCCGAAGACTCGGGGCGGTTTACAGCTTATAAACAATACTCTTACATCAGTATAT
>JANHFL010000003.1:337696-365717 GCA_032468155.1 Oxyrhabdium leporinum
GGTAAGTGCAAGGTCTGCACGGAGGCTCAGGGAGGGTGAAAAAATGGGCCTTCCTGAGGTTCCAGGTGGCCTGGACTGTTTCTGGCCTCCAGAGGGCCTCCAGAGTCTGGGGAAGCCGTTTTCACCCTCCTGGAGGGTCAAGGAAAGCCTCTGGAGCCTGGAGAGGGAGAAAAATGGGCCTCCCAGAAGTTCGAAAGGCCGGAAACAGGTCCAGAGGGCCTCCAGAGCCCGGGGAGGCCATTTTTGCCCTCCTGGAGGCTCAACAAAAGCCTCCGGAGCCCGTGGAGTGTGGAAATGCAACCCCCCTGGCCATGGTGCATGAAGCTGACTAGGCCATGCCCACCATGGCCATGCCCACCCAGGAAGAGAACTGGTTGCTAAAATTTTTGAAGCCCACCCCTGAGCTCTACTCAGTGTTAATGCTACTTAAAAATAAGACCAGCTTTCATACATCATTATACAGATGCTATTGATCAAAATCTCAACTGAAATGTCATAAAGTGTCTTTAAAACCTTCCAATGGGTTTTACAAGACTTAACCAACATTTGACTACCTCATACCAGGAAAGTTGTCTGCTAAAAGAAAGGAAACACAGGAAGCTTCTGCAGAAGTGCAGTGTTAAAAGTGATATAATTTCCATATAAAGAACCTTACAAAAAGAGTGGTATAAAAAGAATTCTTAATGATTTCAACAGCTTCTAAACCACAGAAGCCACCACATTTGTTGAAAAATATTAGTGTGTTATATTTGTCCTCTAGGATAGCAGATGGAAGAATATTGGAGTGAACTTTAATAAAAAGCATTCCAACATTTGTGCAGAGCCAAGGTCTTACAATAACAGACTGGCTGGGTGCAGAGAAGATTTGGTTCCCATGTTTGGTTTCATGTTTGATAATAAGAAAAAACACTTGCTAGACCACTTTGCAGTTCTATGTTTGTGATGAATTGTTAAAAAAAAACAAAAAATTGCTGCCTCATAAGGCATATCTGCTGATAGATAAAATCAGCAGTTTGATAGGGTGCCTTTTTTCAAATTAGGTATCATAAACAAATATAGAAGGAAGAAGCGAGACCTGATGGAGAATCCTTTAATTTTAGCTAGTACCTGAACATGAAAAAAACCACATTGTTCCCTAAAACATCAGTAACATCATTCCCTGCTGAAGCATGCTGGACCATATAGCAGAAGTATCAGAAATTTGAAGTGTAAATCCATAACGAGGTGAAGTTGACTTTGTAACTGGGTCAAACTGAGCTCCAAAAAGAATGATGGATTTACCCTTTGGCCATAAATGTGCTTTGTTTTGTAATCATTTGGGAATGATTATCTCCTTCTCCTCCCTCTCCCTCTCCCCCCTCCCCCCTCCTCCTCCTTCAGGTATCAAAATATCTTTTACATTTTAAACTGTTCAATAACATCATTATTTTTTCAGTTATATGCCCTTGGTTCCTTAGAAAAAGATCATAATCTTGGTTTTATTACACTATTAATTACAAACTAATCAAAGTGGCAGTATTGGCTAAGAACCTTCAGGCTCTTTGGAGACTAATTTGAGGGTATCACAACATCACCTGTAATCAAAATAAAATAAGTAATCTCCTTCGACCTTTTTGGTGGTGGTGGTGGTGGTGTGTGTGCGTGTGTGTGTGTGTGTGTGTATTCTGAATTAATGTAAAAAATTAAAAAGATGACTACTAGGATGGATCAGAAATAGTTTATCTTTTCACATTGCACATCACTCTCAAAGTTGTACTATAATGTAACTTATAAATAAGTAATAACAAGCACCTATCAGTTACGGAGTTCTTAGTTTCTTCTACAGTTTTACTCTAAAAATAAAGTCAAATTCAGACTTGAGATCAATAAAAACTGCATAAAGGGCTTAGCGGTGTATTTATTTATAAACCAAATGAAATATAAAGCCCTGATTCAAAATAGAAGATTACACCCCAAATTCAGCATGTTTACCTTGTAAGATGGGGTGAGTTCAAATCTTTGTTTTTAAATTTAACCTATTTAAATGATAAGATTTGATTCCCCCACCCGTCTCTCTCTGGGATTCCTGGTGACTGTGTGGTAAGTTCTTGTGGTTTTTCTTGGCAAGTTTTTTTAGAAGTGATTGTCATTGCCTTCTTTGCAGGGCTGAGAGAGAGAGAGTGACCAGCATAAGTTATCCAGCTTGATTTCTGCCTAAGGCATGAGTAGAACTCACAGACTCCCAGTTTCTAATCTGATGTCTCATCCATTACAGCAAACTGGTGTCAGCTTATTTATTTTGCATTGATTAAAAAAGTGGCAATTTTTCACATTTTTCCAGAAATAACCTTCATTAATTTGAAGGTAAGTAACTACAAAACGTCATCCTGAATTTTAATTTTGAGATGTCTATTATTTATGGTTTTATCTACAGAAAAGACAAAAAGCATTTATTTGACTGGGAGAAAAAGAAATCCAAAGTTTCTAATGCTAGATTACCAACAAATACTTTTTGCATACTATTTAGTAACTCTTCAATTGGCTACATAAAGGTATTGTCCATTTTAGAGAGGGGGAGAAAGTTAATTTGGAGTTACATATATAAATTACCTGCACTTGTAGGGATGTAGGCAAAAACAATAACAATAAAAAAACTTTACTAGTACAAGACCATAAATAGTATGGTATATTTTTTTTTGATATGCATAGATGTCTGTGACAAAAGAGAGCCAATGTTGCTTCATTTAAAGCTAGGAGTTCATGAGTTCTAATCCTGCCTTAGGCATGGAATCCAACAGGATGATTTGGGAGTCATTCTGTCAACCTAGGAAGAAAATACAGGCAAGCTACTCCCCCAGTTGTTACAAAAAAAAAATTCTGCAGAGCCTTGTTCCTATAATTACCAAGAGTTTGACTTAATAGGCCATAACAACATTATTTGTATTTATTCATTATTTGTACTTATTATTTGTACTATTGTGAAATAATTAATGACATGTTCAAATCATGTATTTCAGACAGGGATGGATTGGACAATTCCAAGGACAAAACCAACTAAGAAAGTAAATGTGAACTGATTCCACTGGGGAGACAATCAGAAGGAAGTTGTATCAATATAATTCATTGATTCTCTTAGTACTTTTCCATATGGCATTATGGGTAAAATGATCTGCAGTGTCTTGCTTCATATTACAGCTAGAGTCACATAAGTAATTTCAATGTCAGTGTTCAACTTCTTGAAAAGGTTTCCAGAATGCCAGACTTTCTGAAATACTGCTTGAATGGCAGAGGTGAGATGCACATTAAAAGAAAATAAGTATTGCAGTTAAATTGGATACAGTACTGATTTTGACATCAAATCTTCTAGAATGTCAATATTTACCACCTGGAAATTCATGCATACAACCAGAGCCAATTCAAAATATCCTACTCCCTGCATTGGAAGAACTGAATCATATTTATTTCTTGCCTTATCAAAGTACAAGGTATAAAATATAATCCACATTATTTTGGCACATGAAGCAGAAAATCCTACAATATTAATAATTACTAGACAACCCGTGACCTGCTAGGTCATCATTTCAGAGATATTTTCTTACCAGATTTCTCAATGCCTTCGACAATGTCAAAGCTTAGAATACACTGGAAAAGTTTTTAAAAATGCAGGGAGATATTCAGAGCTGTATCTGCCTGGAAAGTACTGTATTGCACAGGCAAATATCAGAAGCTGACCTTGGGAAATATTTTGCAACATGTATTATATCTTAAAAATGCTTTATGATAATTTTTGTCAAAAATATTTTGTTAAATTTGCCATATTTTATGGGTTCTGGATTTTGGAGCATTCTGTAAGTTAGTCCGTTTGAGGTACTTGTTTCCAAAATGGTTGCCCTGCGATGCACTCTTTCAACTGGTTAAACGTTACATACAATCTGGAGAATTTTAGTGGTATATAGATGATCAAATGTGTTGTCCTTCCTTTGTGACATCAAAGTTTGATACTTGAGATGGCCTAATGGGAAGGAAAGCTTGGCAGAGGAAATTGGGAAAAAAACAGTAGAAGAAATACAGTATGAGTTTCTTGATCCACTCACCTGGTTAGAACTTCTGCCCAAACTTTAGTAACTATAGGAGCATGAAAATAAACAAGCTATTTTTGGGGAGGGAAGAGATATTGAAATGCCTTTTGCCAGATTGTCCTGCAAAGTGTTCATTTGCTTACATTTTCAAAGCCAAAGTGCAAGAGATTGATGAGCAAATCTTGTCATTTAACACCCAATCATAAAACATTTGAACTTTATATCAGAATTTACTTTTTTTACAGACAGCTATCCACACTAGATAAGATGAAAATTCATGTGCCATGCTAGGAAAATATATATTGAAGGGAGATTAATTCTGTAATTATTTACATACCTAATTTGCAGTTTTCATTCTGGATTACATAAAACAAAAAAAAGTTACACTTTAACATTCTTTGCAAGGCATCATGAAAAATGAGAGATTCACGAATTTATTTATTTATTTAAAACATGCATATACCTACCCACCTTATATTGAATTCTACATGGTTCTCAACCAACCATTAAAATGATATCAATATGCCCTTAAACATACCTATATCTATTAAAATCATAAACATTAAAAGCTGACTCCAAAGTTAAACTTTCACATGTAGTCCATCACTAAGTTATCTCCTCAATCTCAGTGCTTTGGGGGAAAAGCCAATCCTAAGTGTTTTTTGGAAAGCTACTGGTAGGAGAATGGATGCTGAATTTCAGAAGGAAGAATATTCCATGGGGTAGGGGCTGCCATGGAAAAGACAGGCTTCCTAGATCCCATAAGATAGCAATGTTTAAGGAAGGGTCTAGGAGCATGCCTATCCTATTTGATCTGGTACAGCGGGGAGATGTCCTTAGGGACAAGGTGATTCTACAGATATCCTGACTCCGTGCCATGTAGGGCTTTAAAGGTAATAACCAGCATCTTGAATTACATTCAAGGAAACTGGGAGCCAATGCACTTCATGAAACTGAGGGGTTATATGGGTAAACTTAGGGGCACTCATTATTGTGCATACTACTGCATTCTGGACCAATTGGAGTTTTTCAGCGGTCTTCAAGTACAACCCCATGCAGACCACGTTACAGTAATCCAAATGGGAAGTGACCAAAAACATAAGTAAATATGAGCAAGACTTCCCCATATGGGAAGGCATACAATCGGTGCGCCAGATGAATCTGTGCAAAGGCCCCCTTAGCCATGGCTTCCAAATGAAATTAAGAAGACCCCCCAAATTGTGCCCAGTTTAGTCCGGCAGAATGCCACCTGATCCAGAGGCAGAGATGAAACATCACTTGGGCCTGGGGGTGGGAGACAAAACCCTAGAGCCACTCTGTCTTACCAGGATTGAGTAAAGTGATATAAATATAGCATATGATATAAAAATACGGTTATAGTTACAATATAGAATTTGTGATGAGAGTGGGGGACTTGACCGATGCTTGCCTTTTCCCAGTTGCCCTTTATTCATTGCAACCCTGATCCCTGTTTAGAGTATATTTGTTCAATTGTGAATATAGGAAACCAGAGAATGCATATATAACCAAATAATACTAAAGCTGAAGCACATGCTCAAAGACATTCTTTTAAGATCCCTAGAATCTGGAAGCTGCTTCCCATAACTGCATAAAATCTTTCCACAGCGCTCATGTTTGTGAATGTAAAAGCTGGATCACTAAACTTCTGATGAGATAGACATCTCCTGAAATACTCCTGAAAAGACAGCTGAGCATTCTTATTTCCTGTTTAGCTACCTATTTCCTGTTTTATCCTAACTGGTGAGAATTGAGGAGGGCTTTGGAAGGGACAGCCTCTCAATCATAATTTCTCCTACCCCTGTTTATTTTAGAAAGGGTGGGAGTTTTCTTTTTATTTAATGCGAAGGCTGTATTATTTAACTGCTTCAAATAAAGTGTAGTGAAATGTTTTTCTAGGCACAGGTAACCTTTCTCTGAAATACCTCTGCCTTTGATGTATCTGCTGCATAACCTAAGCTTGGTCTTTGTATCACATCACACATTGTCTTTTTGTTTTGATACATTAGGGGACAGGCATATCAGATTTCCATTAGAACCAGTTGTCACTGACGTCAGGCACAAAAATTTGGAAGAACAGAGAGAGACAGTTCCCTAAGGCTAGCCAAAAGAAACTCTTTTTCAGTATCTTTCCAGGAGAAACTTGTGTGTTGTGTTCCTACAGTAGAGGAAAAGATAAAGACCTGAAATAATAACAAAATGGCCATTAACTGCTGGATCAGCACATTATGGCCATCAACAGCCTTTGCCTTCAACAGATGAAATGTTATGCTAATCAACTCAGAAATGTTGCATTTAACTCCCTGTGGATACCTTGAGGCTATAGCCAGTAACAGGAAGCAGTCAAACTCCTTGATTAGGAGAGGAAGAAGGAAACCAGGTTGGCTTAGAAGGTGAATTTTACGACACAAATGTCAATTAAATAATATGGCCAATCAACTTCTTTTGCCTATTAGTTTTCTTGCACAAGGGCTGCTTAGGGTAAACGTCTCTGAAGGGACATAATCAGTCCAGGATATGTGGAGACATGTATAGAATTGGACTATCCAACATAGATGCATAAATTGGAAGGAATAGTATAAGTAGCAAAAAATAAGGGCTGCATATTGGTTAGATTCACTAAAGTCTCTGAGCAGGAAAGAAATATTTTCAAAACAGAGCATACGTTTGGAAAATCCACCAACTGTGAGCTTAAAGCAGGGAGGACACACATGACTCCTGAGTGCAACTGCACTAATATGCATAGATGCCAGAGTATGAATAATTATAATTTATATAGAAATATAATACAACTCTTTGCCTGAACAATTGATCTATCCACTATATAAGGGAAACTCTTGTTGAACCATGTCAAAGGTCTTACTTTCCCATTTGAGATTCTTTGCCTTTAAACTAGACTGGCTTTGCAAAGAGATGGATGGCAAATAAATTTAATAAATAAATAAATATATACCAAGCAGTTCTACAGTTATACTGATGCTCAATTTTAGCATATGCCTACACTACTTTAGCCGCTCTTGTCTTTCCTTCTGAAGCCAAACTGTACTTTATCCATGGATATGGGACCCTTCGCTGAAGAGGGAAGGGTCCCATACCCATTTTATTCTAATGCTGTCATGTTGTAGCAAACAAACACACTCGATATATGTGCTTTTTCTTTCCTTCCATTTAGTGATGTCCAATTGCCAGAGACAGCATGGACAAGTCCCTGCTGTTTTCTTGGCAAGGTTTTTCAGAAGTGGATTGCCATTGCTTCCTTCCTATGAATGAGGGAAAGTGACTATCCCAAGGTCATCCAACTGGCTTTGTACCTAAGGTGGGACTAGAATTCCCAAGTCTCCCTGTTTCTTCCCTGATGCCTTAACCACTATAGCAAACTGGCACTACATTTATAAATAATCAAGAGTTAAAGGTATTTTTGGAAAGTCACTCAATGCTGCTGGCAGCTAGGAGAAGGTCCTGGGAATAAACTCTTTGACATTTGAGATCTACTGTACAGTCGTCAAAATATATTCTAGAAATGATTAACAATGGTGACACATAACTGGCTTAACGGTGTGTTTCCAATAGGACTAGTATCACATTTTTTAGCAGAATTGACACTAACAATTGCAATATTTAAGGACTGCTTTGTAGGGTAGGATGGAGTCTTTCTAAAATGTCCCCCGAATGTCTTACAATGTTCAAGAGGCTATAAGAACTACGGAACTTCATTTTTTCTTTGCTGTAAAATGAAAAAGCACCAACATTTTATTATTTCTTTATCCTATGTATTAGATTTTCATCTCCATTGTCCCAGACTTAGACCTACTGTATAGGTTTGTATAGGTCTAAGTCTGAGAAACAGACATATATAATCATACTGATCCACAGTAATGTTGTTATGAACTGACTAGTGGCTTACAAATCTTCACTTTCTCATTTTCTGGACTTGCTCATTGGTCCTGTTTTGATTTGTATTTTTTAAAAAATAACAATGGTGCATGAAGATGCATACATCTTGTGAGCATTGTTCCAGATTTATTCCTTTGCGATACTTAATGATCTGAAACTCAGAACTAAACCAAATATTTCACATGATTACTTCCAAGTGCTGAATAAAACTTAACACTCTCTTTAAAAGCAAGCAAGCCTTTTTCTTCAGACACTGTAACACTGAATAATTTAATGCCTAAATGAACTGATTATTCTAAAGTTCAGCATGAAATCCTGACTCAAGTTCCATTTACAAAAAGGAGAAGACACAGACAAGTGCAATGAACACATTTTGTGCACATTTACCTCCCTGAAAGCAATATTGCAAAAGGTCTTGCAAGCTATTTCCAAAACAGCATCAAATGCAGGCTATTCATGCCCAATGCTCACTCTCTCCATTACAGTGCAGTTGCCCTCCTGGGAAAAAAAATAGAATTACAAAAACTGAATATCTTTTTGTTAAAAACTACCCACATTTGTGGCAATATAGTTTCATAAAACACCATTTTGTCATTTCTGTTTCTAATCACATGTAAATTTTGGCTTGTCCAATGCAAGATTCCCTGTTTCTCCAAAAATATGTTATTAATCCTGAAAAAAAAAGCATATGCATAGGATTTAAAGGAGGATCATCTAAATTTGCCTAGAGAGTGGTGAAACTGCCTGCCTTGGCCCTTGAAAAGAAGCAAGGAGAACTCATGAGTCCTCTATCTACCAGCGTCTGCCTTCCTGTGTTTGGGATGATAATTTGTCCATTTGGGGTATATTGCTACTTTATAATGATTAGATTTTCAGATAACAATTTGATTAAGATTTGATTTACTGCTACATTCCATCTGCAAAGGAAGAAAGGGTCAGTTCAATTTGAGGCTTTCCCTGAGTCTGAAGATTTTAGTGTTTAATATTGAGTATGCAGGGAATTCTGGTTGAGTCCCTGGAATAGTAAACACAGCTTCCTACAATAATTTTGTCAAACCATTCAAGATCAGTCCCTGCATCAGAGAAGAAACCTGTGACTTGAAGTAGCAATGGTAAATGACTAATATGTGCAGGAGCTAGAAAATTTACTCCCCTGCTGAAGATGCACAATATGGAGAATATTTGAGATCCTGTGTACATTCAGAGGTGAAGTCAGGCACACATCACAGCTGCAGAGTCCTCCAGCTGAGCTGTTTGGAACTGTGAGAGAATAACATCTGCTTCTTAACCTCTGGATTCAGATTAGAATTCAGCACGATCAAATGTAGCACTTTCAATGAGAATTTTGGCAATGAATTTTTTGCAGTTCTCAGCTATCCTGAATTAGATTTAGTCAGAAGTGTTCAGAAATGCCATTATGTCCGTTGCAGGATTAGTTTCAATATATAACTCATGAGGAGGTGGTTGTGATGATCTACCTACTGTCCCCTTGATTTATGCTTTTTCTACCTGCTCGGAGCTCTGGGGACTATCTGGAAAATATTAATGTTGTGAGAAAAGGCTGTTTTCCTTGATTCATCACACATACGGGAGGGATAGTGGTTCATAATTCTAAGATTGTGGTAGACCTCCCTATTCTAGATAGAGTCGCACTCTCAGAAAAAGGAGGTGTGTCACTTGGTTAGTGATCCTGGATCCTTATCTCTCCTTGATCCTGATCCTTCAGGTGGAGACTATGGCCAGAGACATCCTGTATTATTTTTACCTGTGTCTTTCTCTAGATAAAAATCACATAAAGACAGTGATACGTGTTTAGTTTATGAAGTGCTGCCCTTGACTGTGACTTGAAAACTGCAGCAGCTTGGTTTCCAAAGTATACCACAGAGACCAGGCTGCATCACTTTTAAAAAATTTATGCCAGATGCCAACTAGCTTTCAGGTAGGATCCAAAGTGCTACTTATTATTTTTAGAGCCATGCATGGCTTGGTACACCTGAGATAATGCCTTGTCCTTTAGGACTTCCATTGTCCTCTAAGATCATTTGGGGAGATACATCTCTGGGGGCAGCCAATTGATTATGCCTGTCACTTGGGGGTCAAGCCTTCTTGGTGGCTACTAAAATAATGTGGAGAATGCCATCCACAGTAATTTTTAAGAATATCTCTCCCTCTTTTTTCTTTGTTTCTTTTTTTCCCAGTGAAGAGATGAACTTGGTAATGTACAGAAATACAGAAAAAATGAGAAGACCAATAATATATGTCTTTCTTTTTCTGACTTTTCTGTCTGCTATGATGATGTTTGTTGACTGTTAAAAATGAAAAAGAAATGATTATCTAAAGAGAACCTTCTAATAAGGAATGTCAGCTTATAGAGATGGAATAATTTTCAAAATATGCAATTGTTTTTATTTTCCTTTACTGTACAGTCACTGATGCATTATTTTCTCCTGATTTGTTTGTTTACCTTGCAATAGAAAGTATATTAAAGATTTTTTAAAAAAAAACCATATATTTCATCTGGCCTTCTTTCTTTCAACATTTTAAGTCTCTTCCCAACATGACACCACTATTTAAATGCCAGATTGTATACTTTTTGGACATTTTAATACACGTTTAGAATTTGGGCATTTTCTATATTAATCCAGGATTTTGGTGATGGATAGTCTAGACATAGAAACAATAGCTAAATAAAGCAAAATGACAGAATGGTGTCTTTCCAAGTATGTGCTGCAAGATTGCAGCAAAATGAAGAATGCTGAAACATTTATTTTATTACTTTGGACTGATAAAATGCTTTCATTATCAACAATTGAACAATAAAGAAATGAACCACCAACCTCAGTGACACTTAAGATATCTTAGGTGCATCCCTTTAATAATGTAATGTGCAAAATAGCCCCCAGTTTATCATTTGAAAATAGTAACATTCCTATAAACTTGCATTCCTTATTTCAAGGTACTCTCTAGGCAATCATCATTTTACTAGTTTTCAGCAGCCCTGGTATTTTCATACCAGACAGAAAAGTCATAAAAAGACACTTAATTCATTAGCGGTCTTCGCATTCATTTTCTGCATTTCTGTATATTACAAAGTTCATCTCTTTACTGGCTATTCCTAGAAGAGATTTTAACAGAGGAGGTAGGGAAGTTGTAATGGCTTTTACATGTTTGAATACCAGGGCATTTTATCATTCAGTATCTCTTTGGAGAAAGTTAATTCATACAACATCAAGAAGTTTTTCTTTCTTGCTGTGTATTACTTAAGAAATAGACATTTAAAAGCAAACAACCAAAGAACTAAAAAGTACGGCTCTAATTTAGGAATCTATGGCAAAATCATTAACATTGAGGATAATACTTCTTGTTATTGATAAGGTTCTAAGCCCCACAATTTTGATTCTGCATCTTGGGGCAACTAATGGTCCTCCCCAGAAAACTCCAGGTCTCCAATCCAGGAATACAATTTTAACAAACTCCTCATATTTCTAGCTTTTCTGAGAGATGGACCTCAAATTGTTTCTTATGAAATCTACACACATATTGTCTTTTGGATGATCAAAGAGGTATTGAAGAAAGAATATAGGCATACAAGATTCTTCATGCCAAAATGCTTATTAAGTTTTTGAGATGCAGACAAAGGTGTGCTTAGGGGATTATTATTTTTTTGCTTCCAAATTCACTGGTGCAATTTTGGAATCCTCCAAAGCAGTAAAATGTGTTGAATTCAAAAAGTTCTAAGCTCAAAACTATGTTTCAGGTTTTAAAAGGCTAGTCTGCCCTTCATGGATGCATTGTGATGCTTCATTGATTCCAGAAGTCTTCTGAGTTCAAACCAACCACACGTCAGGCTTAGAACACCGGAAGTCACCCAATTTCAATGTTGTTATTTCAGATTTGAATTCTAAGCCCCCAGTACCCCTGAGCTCAGAACATTTTTTAATTCATCATGTTTTGCACATCTCAATTTTCCATTTCTGCCCAATCAAGATATTTCATCTCATGTATGAACATCACCTAATGTACCAAAGGGCAGAATAAATAGTTTAGGGCATGGACAGTTGTAATCGCATAATGATCAAGTAATGTGGAGGGGGCTATTTTAAAATGAGAAAGTACTAATGCACAGAGAAGCAAATACCATATATTTTTAGGAATGTATTTAAATGTCTTCTACAATTGTCCAATTGCAGAGCACTATATAGCATTGGCTTCCTGAATATCCTTCCCAATCTAAATTATTTAAACACATGTCACTCTGATTTTTTTTAACTGTCCCAAATCTATTTGCCTCCAAGGTTTGTCACTTTAAGGTGTAAGATCAAACACTGGCTAGCTGGCCTTCTTATTTAAATACTTATATTCTGTAATTAAATATTTAAGTTCTTAATGAGGGTGATGACTTCATTAAAAGAAAATAAAATCCAGAAACATAAAATATAATACAGGCTTTTTAAAACAGATGTTTCTTTTACTTAGCAGTTTTATATGCTGGTTTTGTTTTAATGGGGTCCATTCATTGGACTAGTTTTAAATTGTGGTGTTCTATTTGTTGTCTTTTCAGTTATTTCTGCTACCAGTCACATAACTGAGAAAATCTGTACCTGTATAAACACTCTTCTGGATATATAATTAAAATATTTATCTTTACCATATGCATCCCTATTCCCAAGTTTGTTTGTTTGGGTTTTTTGTTATTGTTTACTCATTTTCTTGATTTATTTTCCTTTTTCAATTCTATCATTGCCTTTTCATAAATAATGGGATAGAAATATGCAGAGGCGGGCTGCTCTTGCTGTAGCAAGAGGTTCACTGATCGCACATGAGCATTCGTTGGGGCTCATGCGAAGCTAGAGGGAGGTAGATGATGAAGTAAGCAGATCCAGTGAGTGCAGCAGGGGCGGTGCGGAGCTCGCCTGAGCAGCTGGGGAGGCTGAAAGGTGAGTTATTTAGTGATAGCTTAGGGCAAGGGCGAGTGGGCGGGCCGAGCCAGAGCTCAGAACAAGAGGTTCACCTGAACCTCTGCGTCCGTGCAGCAGCCCACCCCTGGAAATATATTAATATTTCTGCAAAACAATTGCTTTAAGCTGTGAAAGAATGGAATAAAAACAGGAATATATATTGGGGAAGGATACCTCAAACAAATGGTCAACATAATTCAATCTTGCTCATAGATTTTAATGGGATAAGCCAGAGAACAAGCCAATGTCCTATATGGCTTTCCTTTAACAAATCCCTATAATTACAATTTAATGTGAATATACAATGTTATAGACTGTTGTTGCATTAAACCAATCCAGGCCTGATCAGAAAAGATTGCATAAGATTTTTTTAAATAAAGTTTTTTTGGGGACTAAGGGAATTTTTGTCTTAGAAGAGATAGTATCACACGTGTGTGCTACATCCTTGTCTCAAGAGTTTCGTCAAAAATTGCTTTTGTATTCAGATTTTCACTATCCAGATGAGGAACACATGTTAAATGAGTTTTCAAACAAACAACTCTTGGGGAAAAGAATAACTACTTAATTGGAAAAGAAAAAAGATTTAGCAGGTACAGTGCATTTCTTCCATACTAAAAATCTACTGCGCTTTGGAACAATTATCTTTTCAGTAAATTCTCCCCTCCCCACTTTTCTCCTAGGACATTAATTTAGGTGCTGATATTTGGGGGGGGGGGGATTTGTGTTATGCCAATAAGCATTAATTTTAAAGGGTTTTTTTTCTGCCTGAGGTTAAGACAGCAACAATGTAAGCTATATTCATGGTGACAGCTATACATTTACTTAGCATGTCTCAAACCAATTTCTGGAAGCCATGCAACCAGTCTGCATCTGTTTTAAAATGTTGCATGGATTATGAGCTTTATTTCTGTTCATAACACACTCCCCTTCCCTATTTCACGCAGACATCTGCCAGTATGCTATAATCAATGCATTCTCTTTTTTTCCCTCTCAAACCACAAGAACTGTCCTGGGTACTTGTTGTATTTGTTTAGTCTTCATTAATTTCGGCTGAGTCAAATCTTTCTTAAGATGACTTTTCTGGCTGCTATTGTTAGCCAAACATCTTGAAACAAAATTATAATTTAAGCCTTAATGCATAAATCTGAAGACTATGAAGAGATACACCTTAAGGGAGAAAAACTATTGGCTATGAAACCTACTAGCTGCAAGAAGATTATTATTATTTTTAAATATAAATGTGGCTTATGTTTAATTCTTCAACCTTCATGAATTGCTTTGGAACAAATGGCTAGACAAGGCTGACTTGACAGTTTTGTGAATGGGAAGCTGGGTTTCAACTGAGCAAATAATGAAAAGAAAGATAGTGCTCCTTTTTCTTTTGTATAATGGAAGCTATGAACAAAACTCCTGCTCTTAAAAATCCTACTTTCTCACTAGTCTGTTGAATCCTTTTCCCTCACTCTTTGAAGTGCCTTAAGATCACAAAACAAGCTCCCAGGTGGTACAGGATCCTGAAGCATCAGATTTGGCAGAATGGAGCTTATTCTATATGTTTTAGAATTATGTGTGATCTGCTTGCCCACTGAAGACCTTTCTTCTCCACACATTTGTGGTTGAGGACACACTAGGCAGTGAGTTTTTTCTCCTTTTCTCCCTTCTGCTATGTAGAAGACTTTGGTCCTATACTAACAAAGTTTGGGGACACTATTGATATTTGAAATGGTTTGTATAACTTATTGTATTGTTATTGTTACAATTTGTATATTCAGTGAATGACAACTTTTCATTAAATCAAGCACTACACAAAAGCTGAGTGGGCCAATGAGCTTTAGCCATTAGAGTAGGCCATTGTAGTGTAGTGGAGTACTAGGAGATCTGGGATCTAGTACACACTTAGCTATAGGAGCTCACTTTGAATCATCCCATTTCTCAGCCCAACCAACCTTCCCATGTTGCTGCTGTGGGAAAAGAAAAAGACAACAATCTGTACCCACATTGTTTTCCTGAATTAAACTCAGGGTATAAATCTAATAAATAAATAACTTATTTATAAAAAGTTCCCTATGTAAACATCTATACACCTTGTCATTGATTGATTGATTGACATTCTTTGAACCTTGATTAATTGATTTGATTTATTGTATACCATCACGTTAATGTTGACTGTCAGAAAATGTTGCACTGTAATTTAATAACTTCAGTTTGCTGCTCATCATTCTCATTTTTTTCTTTTCTTTTAGTTTTCTCAGCATTATGGATTTTTCAAAAGTGATATGTCTTTGTATAATGTATCCAAAATTTGAGTCTGGTAATTTACACTGAACATTTTTTATTGATATGTTCTATTATTCATCTGTTTGTTTTCTTGGCTATCCATGATATTTTCAAGAGTCCTTCTCCAATATTAAAGTTCAATACTCCTTCTATTCTGTTTCCTCAAAGTCCAACTTTTATTTATCTCAATAGAATGATTCTGATCTTTATAGCTATGGATGTATCACAATAGCCATACAACTATACATCAGATCCCAATTTGCTAAAATCAGATGGGTGGGACTAAAACCTCTTTAATAACATACAAACTGATTGTTGGGAAAGTTTTATTCCCAGCTGGAAGATCAAAGATTAAGAATCTGCAGTTTTTACAAACCTGTCAAAAAAGGCTGTCAGGATCAAAACAATAAACTTTTTCTATTTTCTTATAGCTAATCAGCTATAGATAAATAAATATTATATGGAAAATTAACTAGCTAAATGTTATTTATTTAATAAGCTATGATTAAGCAAACTAAGGCTTAATATATAGAATGAATTCTGTTGCTATGTAACTCATCAGTAGAGATGATGATGGGTGACTATCAAAATCATGAAAATAACATAACTGATTGCTTCTCTTGTTTGCCATGATTTTTCTTTGATTACTAATTGTTCTCTTGATGCATTTCTTGTTTATTCACATATAATCTTTGACTGCATTTGTACAGCTAAATTTTCCCCTTTTCCTTCCTTATCCTGACTTTGATTTGGGAAGCACTGGCTTCATTTTTCACAAATTACACTTTCTATTTTTTTTTAAACCAAAGGTATGTGGATACTGTAGACTACAGTTTAGATCAGGGATCCCCAAACTCTTCAGCTCATGGACCCCTTCATGAAGGTGCAGATTGTTCAGCAATGCCCAAGCAATATTATATGAAAAATTATTTAATACTTACTTTAATTGTCAACCTGCAAAAAGACTTCAGCTGAAGCCATGCTTACTTCATTTCTTGGTTATCATTGAAGGGGGAGGGATGAGAGCATGGAGGGGAACTCAGGAATGTGGTGCCTCAGTCAGCCAGCCATAAGATATCCCAGCTGACGTATGAACCAAGGTTGTTCAATGGACAGTTGTTGAAGTTGAGCGGGAGCCTAAACCTGGACTGATTGGCCCATGTGACCTGAAGGACAAATGCGGGAGGGCAGGAAGATCTTATTCTTTTAACTATCCCTGAATATGGGAATAATTTAGAGCTAGCTTCACCTTTCTAGTGCCGATATGATGTACTCAATAAAGAATTTCTTGAACCTGCAAAAAGTGTCAGAGTCCTGAATCCCTGAGTTCATTACTCGGAATGATGTCATTAATACAACTAATAAGAATACTAGCCTTGACCCCTTTGATAGTCCCATTGAATCTTGGATCTTGATATTGACCATGCTGGGGAGTGCTGCTTTAGACTAATATGCTAGAATCATTCATCAGAATAGATAGATGAGTTTTCCCACTCTAAACTATAGTTTATATTAATCAGCTTGTCCAGGATTAAGATTGGCTATAACAAGTTACTGAGGTCAGTTGAAGATGGAAATCTGATCACCTGCTAATAGCTAAATAGCTCTTGATGATCATGAACCTCATGCTAAATGATGGATAGTCCTATGTGCAAAACATATCTAAACATATCTAAATCTATAAAATGCCTAAAATATTCAGGTTTCTAATCTATGAATTATCACCAGTTGAATTACAAGCCTGGTCAAGAAGTTCAAGCAATTATACTTTTCAGCACAGTCCCAATTGTCTAGTCTTTTCAGATTTTTCTAGCAGCTGTTTGCCCACAAACAAATATGAGAAAAGATGAGAAAATCATGTAAAATTACCTCATTAGTTAATTTTTTTAAAGTAATGTAAAGCTTTTCATTACTTTAAAGAGTTAAGAGAGTCGCTTTGCTGTAGTGGTTAAGGGGAGATCATGAGATCAAGTCTCATCTTGCGCACAAAGCCAATTGGATGGGCTTGGGCCAATCACTTTCCCATCAGCCCTAGCAAGGAGGTAATGGCAAACCTCTTATTGAAAACCTTGCTAAGAAAACTGCAGGGTTTTGTCATGCCATTTCTCCAGGCAGTCGCTAGGCGTCAATGCTGACTTAATGACACACACATGTTACACGCGCACACACACACACACACACAAAGCAAAGCTTCAGCACAAGTATTGGATTAAGTACTATGAAATGTCACATGTTACCCACAAGTCAGTCTCACTTTGTTGGAGTGGCTTATTTCCTGGTAAATATGTATAGAGTTGTTCCCTAATGATAGGAGTGTGCTGGAAAGTTTCTATGCCTTGCCAAATGTGCACATATATTTAGTCTCTGTTGCAAACCATATTTCTTTCAGCCAGGATGATTGGTGTGGGAAAAGGAAATTGTAACTTTCATCTTTTAAAAGATGGCATTTGAGCCTGGCCAATTATTTCAAATGTCAGTGCAGATGTTCAAGCATTTCTCTGTTGACCCACTTCCTCCCCATATTTGGATTCTGTTAATATGATTAACCTCTGGGTCTCATCTTAGTGCAGCTACATTATATGATGAAAAAACAAGTTTAATCTTTGACTTTGTCCCAAGACTTTATCTGAAGAGGTAACTTAGCCTTACAGGCTCAGTTGGAATGCAGTTGTTATATTCAAGAATGTTCAGCTTTGTCCCAGTTTATTCTAATTAATTATTAGAAAACTGTTCTAAAACATAGTGAATGTGAATAGAGCAAGCTTGGGTTGGTATCTTGCACTGCAAATGTAATACACCTCCTGAGACTTACTTGTCTAAACTAAATGCAGTGTTAATTACATTGAGGCAAACAGTGTACTCCATTTTTGTTTGAGTAGCATTGGGGCCATCAGGGAATGGAAATTGATATTTATATATTAGATTATAAATTAGTTTTATATTTTTCCCTATACAATTGAGCAGGAAAAAAAAATCTGTTAGCTTTGTAAATGCTCAGTAATTATCATCCTTTATTTGGCACAAAACTGGAAGATCCCCCCAATGTACTTAGACTTAATTTAGGCAATGCTCCTACAGCTGGGACTACATTAGTATTATTCATATATTTGAGAGGGGATGATTAATATTTCTAAGAAGGAAGGATTTTAGTTAGAAGGGTCCTTCTGGAGGATTTATTTATTTTATTAAAAAGTTGGGCCATTGAATTATTGTTGGATAATTTTAATTGGGTTATTTTAGTCTTACATCTTTGGTATCTGCAACTTAGATCTCCTCCAGACTTTACTTTTGGCCTTGGATTTGGTTAGTTTTCCTTGTAAGCTGTGCTTGATTCTTGACTTTGTTACATTGGACTGCAAGTCCCAGCAAACTACCTTGCCAGTCTGGAAGCAGAACGAACAGGGAGACGAAATGTTAGTCTTCTTTTCTCTGTTCTTGACTATCCTGAAATTTTTCAAGTCACTATTAACATAGAATCATAAGTATAGAAGGGATCTTAAAAGTCAATTACTTCAACCCTTTTCTGATGCAGAATCCACTATGATACCTAAAACGGAACACTATCCAGCCTCTGTTTAAATATATTCAGGTCTCTAAACCTCACTTATATAATACAAAACCTTCAACAGTTTATTAATGCACTACCTAATTAGCCTTAAGGACTATATCCAATTTTAAATATGTACATAGAGAAGACTAACCCTAACCCTAGCCACCATTATCTCCAGTAAGATATCACTTTAACTTTCTTAAATGAATTGATTTCTGCAGAATCCAATCTGGGACTGTCACTGGGACCAGAGGTTTTGTCTTCTGAACTTTCAGACCCATGCTGGAACCCATCCTAAAGGAACCTCTCTGTGTTTCCTGGCCTGTTCTATGTGGAGTATTTATATGGTAGTTGTTGTGTGTAGCTTTTTAGATGTAGATTGGGTGTTGATGACTGGCTATTAAGTTGCTGGCTATTGTTTCCTCGTGCTGTCAAGCTCCCACCTCCTAAATACTTGATAAGCTGGGGTAAATCAGCACTCCTGTTGATTGGCAAGGGGCCTGTTTCCCAGCCTTCAATCATCTCTCTGGCTGTTTTTGTGCCTGCTCACCCAACAATCTTAGTAGCTGCAAAATCGAATGTATGCCCTTGCTTGTTGCAATGTGAGGCTACCAGTGAATTGGACCTCTTTGTCTGACCGTTCACTCATGTTTTTGCAGTCTGGTAGCTAGCTTCCTCCCCATCTGTCCTACAGACTCATTGGGCAAATCCATGCAGATCTGGTAGATTATATTGGAAGTATCTCCCACTTCTAACCAATCTTTATAATGCATAATCTGTCCGCGTATGGTAGCCTCTGGACAGTATGTGATGCCTACTTGCAGTTCTCAGAAGCTGCGTTCTACAAATATTTTTTTCCAATAATATATATTTTTTCTCAATAACTGAAACTCAGTATAAGCAAAGTTTTCCTATATGGAAAATTCCAGATTTTTTAAACATCTAATAAAAACAATATCATTAACAATATATAATGATAATATTTAACCAATATGGTTAATAAATTGCAATAATTCACACCCAAAGTTCCTTCAAATATATCTTTTCTTCAGCTGACAGGGAGAGGAGCCTCTATTTTTAAAACATTCTATGAGGGGTCCAATATTCTGAAACGAATATTTTACTCAATTTCATAAACACTGAATATTCCTTAAAATCTGAAGTCATTGACTGGCAAATATAGGAAGTTCTGAATTTCTATTTCAGATTTCTTGTAGATTGACCAAAATTAATTAAATTTTCTAAAAATATTGGCTATATATGTAGTTTAATTTTAATAAAATTTAGTTTTAATAAAATTTCCTCCATCACACAAATTTCCTTTAAAAAGGCCAGGAGGGCCTTGGGGCCAAACAACATTAGTGCTACTCAGCCTTTTTAGATGAATTATATATTTTCCACAAAATCTCAAAGTTATAAAATAGTAATTACTTAATGATTAAAGGTACAGAAAAGTCCATGCTTAAAAAAATAAAGAAAAGGCATTATTATAAATGAACTATTTTTTTTCCAAAAGATCAACCAGAGGAAAAAAAATCAGTTTCATTTCTTTTCAGTCCAGTAATGGTTAAATATGTCTAATCACCTTCAGTGTTGGAAAAGTAACTGAACTGTAATTAGGATAAGAAAAACAAACAAAATAAACTAGACAAGACTAGTTGGGTCATTCTTGAGAAAAAGGTAGTACAGTCTGGTGTGACCAGAATGAACATTAAATTTCAGACTCACCAAGTTTTTCTTTTTTTACTCCAATGATAGATGGTCTATGATCATCTAAGAATTCATATAATGAATTTAAAAAAATTGCAGAGGCAAAAGAACATCAATAATAAATCAATATTTACTTACTTAAACACATAATTAGAATGATGGGCAGTGGGAACGGAGCACTTCTAACTTCCTACTGGCTTCCCCACTGACTTTGCTTGAATAACTTGTTTGGGAAGCTGACAGGGGAGTGTTGGAAATCACGATCACATGACCATGGGGATGCTGCAAAAGCCAGAACTTTGCAAATAAAACTAGTTTATTATTTATGGCAATTTCAATTCCACATGAGTAATGGGTCCCATATTTTTTACACATTCTTCAAGTTAGCTGCTTTTAGGTACCTTGATTTAAAAATTATTATAGCATAATGCACTATTTGAACTAACATGGGGATATGAACAGACCAATAGATAAACACAAAGGATTTTAGTAATATATAGACTGATATATTTCAAAATTCTTACCCACTAAACTAGTTATTTTCTTGGAGACAGTAATTTCCATGTATTTAT
The DNA here is from genome assembly GCA_032468155.1 of Oxyrhabdium leporinum. NCBI lineage: Eukaryota > Metazoa > Chordata > Lepidosauria > Squamata > Cyclocoridae > Oxyrhabdium > Oxyrhabdium leporinum. Next base: position 358,734 of record JANHFL010000003.1, read on the forward strand.
TAGATATATGTAATAAAGGCAAGACATATATAATCAGTCCTTTGACAGAAACATTTAGAAATACCAATTGACTTAACATTTGATTTACTTCAATTTATTGAATATTCAGAATATTTATCATAGTAATTTTACAAATTTGGGTGAAGGCTATTGGTAATCATTTTTGAAAACACACTAAAATACCACCTATACATTATATATTAAAGTGTTGTTGGTTTTTTTTCATTTCAAATACTTCTCTTCTTAAGTATTCAAGGGGTTCCATTATCAAATTAAAAAGTAAAGGAGATGAGTGACATCCTAGTCCACATTGCATTTTAATTAATAGTAAAATAATCCCATTACTAATTATAGAAATAGAGGGATTAAGATAATACATTACAATCCAAGAAATACATTTTATAGGAAATCTAATCATCTCAAAGAAAAAATGACTTTTTTCTCACTCAATGAAATTAATACCTTAAATTCATGGGTATCTGTGAACAAGATTGTTATGTCAACTTGATATCTCATATTATCTGAAGCTTGACATTCTTTCACTAAACCAAAGCTGTGCAGGATGAATTATTGTGGGCAATATTTTTTGTAACCTTCTCAACAATTTGCTGTTAAAATTGGAGTACCAACACTTAACAGAGATCACCACACTTTAAAATTATAGTAATAAAAAAATTGTACTATGAAGCTAGCAGGATTTTATGTTCAGTCCAAACTGCCTATCAAGTATTTGGCCTGACTTTATTTGCACCTTTAACCAATGGACAGTGCACTTTTTTATATATAATGGAGAACAAAGTTAAGTTGAATCACCTAGCACACAGGTGTCAAACTCACGGCGTCACGTTGCCACCACGTAACATTTTGCTGTTTTTTTCCCGTTTGTAGAGCTGGGGTGGGCATGACCTGTGCATGACGTATCTGGCCTGCGGACCGCCAGTTTGACGCCCCAGACCTAGAACCACATTTTGTCTCATTGTTTGGGAGGGGAAAAAAAGAAAACCCCCACATGGTGATCCATACTATACAAAGCAGGTAATTGCCAGTCCAGTGTTCCTCAGAACATATCCTAAATGAATCTGAGGCTTCTTTATAGGAAAGTCTTTGAAATATACTTGTGTCATAGAGGGAAATGCTAATATGTACTGGAACCTAAAATTAAATTCCTTGGTCTGCAGACGTCATCTGTGATGATTGCATGAGTGTATTTCAGCATAGATACATCACACTGCACACTCACTTTCCCAGACAGAATTTTCAGGCAACTAAAAGTTCTCATTGATAAATGTTGATGGTTGTGAAATAATGTATCACATAATGCTAATGATCCCAAATACATTCTGCAGAACAGAGTTGGATTTCCTGATTTGAGAACATACATCATTGTACACTAACAAAGTAGGAAAATATAGATCAATACCTGGACACCTATAAAATGCATAGCATTATTATCACTCATCCCAACCATTTACTTGAATTCTGTCTGCTTTACCTGCGTATAATTGCTTTTTATGGACACAGCTGATAATGGATGAAACAATAAGGCTTGTAACCAGCATGAATTTGATTAGGGTATGCTATCAAAATGTATTAGCTCAATCAAAGAATAGATTAACTTGGTTATGAAATAGGATATTAGTATTTGCTTGAGTATAACAATGGCAAACTGTGTTTTTCCTGCATGAAGTATCCTGAATTTTAAAAAGAGTCAATAATGCACGGTTATTAAGGCATAATATTGTACTACAACAATATGTGAATGCCAACAAACTCAAAGGGTCATGTTTTAAAAATGGGTATCATACTGCATTCTGCTTGAAGCTGTTAAACTATGGATAATTTCACTCAATTTTCCAGTAGGTTTCTGCCTTGGATAAGTAAATACTGGGTAATGGCTTGTGTCAAAGTCCTTGTAACACTTCATTAAACACAAAGCATGACAATCCGATCAGATGTCTTTTTTATATTTGGGAACTGATTGGTGACTTTGGAGTCACTCAACTGCGTCAGGTCACATCAGAAGTCTAGTGTTTTCATCTTCCAAAACTTCCCTATGGCAAATGTTGGATCATAATTTCATGGCCTCACTTTGCAATCACTTTGTACCAAAATGGGAAATAAGGAAAGACAATGAAATAACACACAGTGTTATCATTTGCAAAATAAAATTTTAAAAGCTTATTTTACCGCTGCTGTTCATGTTGAAAACCAGCTTTTACTTAAAAACAAAAACAAAAACTCAGAAATTTCAAGTAACAAACAACAATAAAGAGAGGGCAGATCTGCTGATAGACTAACAAGAAAATCTAAATCACGAAACTCCAAATCTAGTTGCAAACAAGTCTCCAGTTTTGGACACCAAAGCACCATAATCAATTGAGCTTAAATGCAATCACAGCCCAGATTGCAGCTTTAAATTCAAATTCTTCAGTTGACATTTAGGAATCAAAATGTCTTTAAAATGCCTTTTAAAATGTTATCATGATTCCATGATGGGAAATCAGACTTTTACTTACAGTCCCAAATCAGAAGCCCTCTCTCTAGTGGTAAATAGAGTGATAGCTGCACTTGGATAGTTTTGCTTAACCATTTGCTTTATGCTTGATATGTTTCTCACACTGTTCATTTTCACCCATCATGGGAATCAGTATCAGAAGTGGATGACTTCAGAATGGTATTTTATATGCAGTGATGGCTCTAGAGCAGCTACCAGCAGTGAGTGTCAGGTTGAAACATGGTAGTCCCATCCCCCCAAATCCCAAACACTGTTACTTTCTACCATTTTTCATGGTGATTGTCTGGCTAGAGAAGCAAGTAACAGAACTTGGGAGAACTTATCAAACGGGATTTCAACATATTTGTTTGGCAATTCGTTTTCTCCATTGACTGTAATCGGAAAATAGAGTTGCCCGCTATTTCACACATTCATCAAACATTTTAACTGCCTAAGCAAAATGTTTGCACAACAGGACAGACTATCTGTCATCTTCATGAGTGTTAAAGGTGTTTAAAAATTGCATGGAGACCAATGCATGGTGATGCAAACAGGCAAAACAATGCACCAATAAATAAATAAATGGACTACTGGTGGAAAATCACTTTCTCCACACTCTGTTCTGCTGTTTTCTGTCATTTCTGATTTTTTTTTTCCACAGGTTAAGAATTCTGGTGAAAGATTTTTGCTAATATTTCTCCTCAAGTCCTCCCAGACGCCACTAGAGAAGAGGTGCATGCATATAAGGAAAAATGTGGTCATGGCTGTAGCCACTCCGTGGACATTTCTCTCCCTAAAAAACAAAACAACGAAAAAAGAAAAAGGAAAAAGAACTCATCTTACTGAGTCCTTCAAATGAAAGACCAGGCTAAACCTGTTTCCCAGAACAGCAATAGATATTAGATCTGAGGCAGCTATTTTAATTCATGTTTTGTTCTGGCAGTTAGGTTCAGATATTTGATGCTTTTGCTGACTATCAGAGGTTTCTTAAAATACAGTATGCTGAGGTTTCCTTGCTAATTAAGGGGGGGAAAGCAGCTTGGGGTTTTTTTTTCCTCACTTATGTTCTTAGAAGTGTATTCTGTACTACCTAACAAAGCATCTCAAACCCAAATCACTGAGAATTAAACACTCCTTCAAGAAAACAGCTGAATCTTTCAGCTTATTAAGTAGAAATTCTTTTGCAATGCAGTAAAGCGATGGAAGTAAATCTTTCTGTTTCATTGCTGTGGTTGCTCCTTGTAATCCTGCTCCTTTCCTATGCTTGAATCTAAATACAATATATTCTTTCTCTGTCCCGTGCATGAAATGTATTTTTAAGATTTAGCTTATCTTACTTCACTGAGACAACTGTGTACCACATTATCTATCACTAACAATACGGTGTGTGCTATTAGTGCGCTTCAGTGAATTTCTTTAGAAATTCTCCCTTCGATATTCATATGAATCAGCTGCTGAATATGGAGTACTGCATTTTCAAAAATGCTGTCTTCCTTTAGAATGTCAGAAGTTGCTTCTGAGTTATGTATCACCCCTGAAGGGGCTAATCTATTATAATGTATCATGCAGCATTAATGCATTAGGATTTGTTTCCAGCCACAATTCTCATTTCTGTCACGAAGAGCCCTTCTGGATCATTTATACCCAGCTAAAACTGCTTTCCTGAAAAACTTCACATGAGGGCATCTGAAGTCCAAAAGATGATTTTTTAAAAAGGGACATCTGCTTTTTAATTCCACATCACCTCCATATGTCATAATAATTTTAAGGTACCTGTGCATTTGACTACGGATGTAGGTATAGGAGAAAATTCATATTTCTGTTATTTAATGCATCTTTCTGTTTGCATCAAACATTTCTGAATTTATTTACATAGGTTAATCTTCTAGCTGGCTACGTCAGGCATAACTTGAATTTGTAAATCCACCTTCACAAATCTAGCACCCTACAACTTTGCCTAAAACTTCTTGATTAAGCAAGCTTGATGGGACAACTGATATAATTCTGCGTGCTTATATGCTTATTATATTCATCCTGATTTCAGCAGATATTCATTCTTTTTAGCTGAGTCAGTTCACACAATCAGCTATTAAGGAACAAGTCGTGCTTGTTTATAAATAAATAATACAAATACATGCATGAACTGATTATATTCTGTACTTTATGGGCATTATACTAGAAAATATAATTTTAATAGAGCAACTGTTTCTAACATTTTTTCCTGTCAAGAAATGGAAGCTAAGTACAGCTTAACATAAGATGACAAATGTCCTTTTTTTAATTGAATATGCATTTTCTGAATACTGTCAGTTTTTTAATAAAAATATGATTTAACTATGGTTATTTTTACCCAGTTAATCAAGTAACTGAATCTTTAGAGCCTAACTATAAATTAATTTTATCAATTACTGTATGAATCAGAGTATTATTACCAATTTTCTAAAATATTCATTTCTAGATAAATAGTTATATAGCTTGCATATCAGGTATAACTGCATCCCACAGTTGGTCAGTGCCCTACCTAGATTTTAGAATGCTTATTATAAATAGTACTTTTGAGTACAATAGGGCTTAAATATTACAGTATTCAAAGAAACAGAGTTCAATAATTTAACTATTTAAAGTTAAAACCTACAGTAAAAGAAGCTTGCAAACTAAAAAGTCCATGCCTATTAAAAAGATCCCCATTATCCAGGTGTGTTTCTTCATTTTATTATTTGCACCCCCTAAAAATAAATTATTCAAAAACTACTTTGTTAACATAAAATACTTACCTCATAGTGCAAGGAAGCCAACGTGTGTGCAATTCACCAAAAGAATCTATATTAACCACATAACAAGTTTATGTAAATTAATCTTTGACGGCTGTCAATCTGTTACAGAACAAAGTGTCATCTTTAAAATATGTTGCAATTTTGTTTTATATTAGGAAAACTTTCTCTTTTTTTCATTTTAAAAGCAAGAAGGATCATTTCTTGAAACAAGACTGACATTTTCATATTTAGGAATAAAATAGAATAAATAATATGGCTACCTTTCAATATGAGTTTTCTCAGAGGAGTATCCATATGTTCCATTCATATATAAATTGCTTCCACCTATGAAAGTGTGGAATGACAGCTAAAGAGAAAGCTCCCCAGAACACTTCCCCCCCCCCGCAACTCCTATACTTTCACTTTAGTTTTAATTTCCAGTTTTAAAATGGTAGCAATTTTGCAAATCAAAATAATGTGATTACCTTAAGAGCAGATAGTTTCCACCACATTACATCTTAAGCTGTTATATGGTTCAAGTTTGGGTTCTAAAAATTCGATGACATATGGTATTATGATGTGCACACTAGACGATTTTGGTACATTAAAAAAAATTATTTAAAAAACCATTATAGTCATTGTGTGTTTTTGAATATTTAGGGGCAGGCAAATAAGAAGAATATGTGATCTTGTCTACTACTTCTATATGGTTGCTTTATGATATACCAGAATGTATTATTTTAGTTTTCTCAGCCTCCAGTTGGATACTGAATTCCAAACTCTTATCTTTTTTTCTCATTTAGCTATTATACCTTGTTTCACCCTCAATCAATTCTGCTTTCCTCTTCTTTATACCTGCTACTACTTCCTGGAAACTCTCTTGGATTATAATTGTATAAATATTCACCTCAAACCGAAAGGATTCAATGTTACTTATTTTTTGGTTCCTCGTGCATGGTGTTGTGTCATTATTCCTTCAAAGCTCATATTTTCTTCGAAGAGATTGGGAAGCTCCCATATGTAGCTTAAATAAGGGAGGCTGACTATAAATCTTTCCCATTGCTACTGTCTTGAATCCCATGAGAGATTCAATAATTTAACTATTCTCCACTGCTTGATAGAAGTATCAAGGCAATGAAGATTTGATATCTTTCTTCTCATTCTTTGGACAAATTCAACTGGTGGAGTTATTGGTGGAGTTATTCAACAGTGGGAGGGGAACAGAATCCTTGATTAACCAAAGGAAACTGAGACAGCTTGGGAGCCCTGGGAAACTGTTGGCCAAACATTTCTACTTCCAACATGTTGCTATTTCTTCCACTCTCACTGCTTCTGCAGCTTAGGCAGATGCCTCATAATGCCTAATAGTAGCATTGGCAGGAGAATGAACTTGGTGACATTTAAGATGCCTTCCAACTCTACTATTCTAATTATCATAAAGCAGAGAGTCAGCCAGAGTAACACAAACCTGTACTGTTGTAAACTGCCAATTGTGTATGAAACATTGTATTTATTCTTTCTCTTTCCCACTTTCTAATTAAAACAAAAACAGACACAACTGCCCAGAGCAGTTCTGCACTGAAATGTTCTGTCACTTTCTTAACTGGAAGGAAAAAACTAGAAGGGGAAAATGGTTCCAAATTATATATATATATATATATTTTTGTTGTGAGGGAGACTTGGTTACCCATATATGGGAGGAAGATCAACACTTCCTTTTTGCCTTTAAGCTCATCT
>JANHFL010000003.1:403777-421267 GCA_032468155.1 Oxyrhabdium leporinum
AAGAAGAAGAAGAAGAAGAAGAAGAAGAAGAAGAAGAAGAAGAAGAAGAAGAAGAAGAAGAAGAAGAAGAAGAAAAGATAATTGTTAGACAATCTTTCTTTCTTTTAGGTCACCTTGCCATGGATTCACTGAGGTATGTGAAGTTTGTCTGTGTATTTTTGAAAGCATAACCTGATGGAATCAGTTTCCATCAGGTGCCATACTAAACTATGGTTAAGACAAAGCAAAAGTTGGGCAGCTCATGTTATGGAGTGTGAGAGTTGGTCAACATCGTGCTCACTCCCATTTCACAAAAGTATGGTTATAGCAATAGCACTTAGACTTATATACCACTTCGCGGTGCTTCTACAGCCCTCTCCAAGCAGTTTACAGTCAGCATATTGCCCCCAACAATCTGGGTCCTCATTTTACTGACCTTGGAAGAATGGAAGGCTGAGTCAACCTTGAGCCTGGTGAGATTCGAACTGCCAACTGCTGGCAGCCGGTAGTCAGCACAAGTAGCTTGCAATACTGCTTTCTAACCACTGCACCACCATGGCTCATACTGTACTATATTAATGATAAAATAGTTAACAGGAAGAACAACAATAATAGAGACAAGATTAAAATTCCAAAACCCTCTGTTAACAAACTGTTATTGTAATCAAAATATTGAATTAATGATATTTCAATCCAAAATTAAAAGAAAGATTGAGAAAAATAAATGCAAAACTTTTGCAAATTGATAAAATACAAAATCCCTATAGTGAATGTCCACTAAAAATGTAAATCAAGTAAAAGCAATTTCAGTATCCAAGGACATGCCATGTTTCCTTGCAAAAGAGCCAAAATTATTCAAAACAACAGCATAAATCAAGGGGGAAAGAAAAACAAACAAACAGATAAAGTCCAGCAGGTTGTTAAAAACAATGAGCATTCAGTCAACTGGTCAACTTTTAAAGATAAAAAGCAAAGTAAAATGAGGATTTAAAAAGTGAAATTAAAACCCAGGCATGCTTAACAAAATGGACTGATGAGAGGAAGATGTATGCCCAGTGGCTTTCCGACCACTCCCAGAGGGAACTGGAATCTTCAAGACTTCCCTTCCCAGATGGGTCCATGCCTATCCAAAAGCTGTCTTGGGTCATTCCTAAGTGCTGCCATTCAAATCTGGAGAAGTATTGCCAAAAAACTAACTTTGGCAGCAAAATCAGCACACCATTGGCAGGAACAAAAATTTCCCTTATCCTTCAGTAGCCAGCTTGGGAGGAATAACAATTGCCTATTAATCCTTACTCATATTTCACTGATTTTTTATTATTATATTTTTATTAAGCATGTTGGAGGAAAGAAAAAGAAACAAAGGCAAACAAAAAAACAAGACAAAGTGAATAAACAAGGAATTTGCAACCATCAAAGAGTTAGGTTACAATGTTCAATATTTCATTTATTAATTGTATATTACTAACTGCATTATATTATTTTAAAAAATACAAATCATTATTAAAATCCAAGTGATAGATGGATATCAAAAACAGTAATCAGCACACTATAAATGAGATTACGAATTATAGCAATTTATGAGAAGTTGAAAATCTGCCTTCATTGTAACTGATCACTAAAAACAAGAAAATTAAGATTTTATGTGAAGCAAATACAGAATTTTGGAAGTGATACAAGCTCATATATGGAATTATAATTTTAAAATGTTTTCCAAATTAAGTTATATTTTGCATCAGATTTACTTTTCAAATGTAAAGTTATTTTGAACATCAAGATCTACTTCTACAATTTAATTAGCTTGCTTCTGTAGAAGGAGCTATGCATTTTTTTCAATCATTCGCGTAGAAGTTATATATAATTCTAGATTGGTATACTTGTGGGAATGTAAGATTTAGTAATATCTAATGTAAAAATAACAGGTTAGAAAGGAATTTGATGTCATTTTTCCTCTCAAAAGCACAATGAAATATCATCTGCTTAAAGTGGGAAGTGTTGGATACTATTAACCTACCAGCAATTCCAACTCCTAATCAAATCTAATGCATTTTAAAACCAATATGCATTTCCCCCATGCTATCCACACCATCTGTAGATCAAAAATTCTTTCAACTTGGTCCCATATGCTTGTTAGTCTGGTGCTGGGTCAACTCTTCAGTCAATCTCAGCTCAGCTCAAATTAACCAGTAGCCAAGTGCCAAGAACACCACCGCTCAACTCTCATTCTCCAGGCTTCAGCTTATTAGTTGCTAATTTAACTCCCCTTCTGGGCAAACAGCTTATCCCCACTTATTCATAAAAGAGAAGCAAAAACATTTCCAGCATTCTCCACCCACATGCTAACAGGAAAAAATGAGACAAGGGGCATGCCTTTGTCTGCAAGTCTTCTTTCTTTGGTAGTTTACAAAACATTCCTTCAGATAAGCAGATAAGCCAGCTATCAGGATAGGGATTGCTTTTTTTAAAAGAGCAGTAGCAAATAAGGGTGTGCAAACTTCAAAAATAATTCCAAATAAGTGTTATGGGTCCAGCACACCCATGTCAGTTCAATAATGTTCATGCTATTCATTAAGACTGTCCCTCTATTTTTTCAGTCTTTTCCATGTGTCTTAGAAGAAGATGCAATTGCTTTAAGTATTCCACTCTTGAGGGGAAATTTTAAAGCAGCAGCATCTCTTGTTCAGGCTCTCATTAAAGCCAGGTTGCTTTAATGAATAGCACAAGATGCTGTTGAAAGCGTTTTCTAAGCAGAGAACATGGTCTGGGAGGCAACCTCTCCAATCAATATATATATCCCAAAACAAGGAAGATCTCACTGAAATGAAATAAAGGAAACAAGGACTGGTTTACTGAGGTTGAAGATAAGCAGAACTTTGCCTGTAATTCTCATTTTATACTCACCCATCCATTTTACCTAATAAAATATACCCCCCCTCCTTGGAATTTCTACAAAAACTTGCAGAGTTTATCTCAAAATGTATTTCTGGTTCACTGAAGCATGCCATGTAACTATTGTCAACCTACGGATATGTACTTATGTTCAGCATGCACAAGAACTAGATAATACTAATTCTAAGCTTTCTGACATATTTCAGCCCTTTAATTCCTAATTAAATCCACACTTTCACCACATACATAATCTCCTCTCCACTTTCATTTAGATTTATTATAACCCCTTCTTTCTCTAAATTTTACAATGTGGAGGAATATGGAGATGGCTTTGAATAAATTATTCAACACCAGCTTAGATCTTAGAGGCAGGAGGAAGTGAAGAAGACAAGATAGCTCTGTTTTTGATTCTATTGGTATCAGAGGAAAACAAGACAATCCCTTTTAAGATTCTGGTATTATCACCTAAAATAGAAGTGTTGCAGTTATCCTGGGGTCTCCTGATCTCAAAGGACATGAAATAGCAATAGCACTTAGACTTATATACTGCTTCACAATGCTTTACAACCCCCACTAAGCAGTTTATAGAGTCAGCATATTTGCCCCCAACAATCTGGGTCTTCATTTTACCGACCTCAGAAGGATGGAAGGCTGAGTCAACCTTGAGTCTGGTGAGATTTGAACTGCCAAATTGCAGGCAGCTGGCAGTCAGCACAAGTAGCCTGCAATACTGCATTCTAACCACTGCGCCACCACGGCTTTTAATAGGACACCAAGTAGGGCTGCTATGGTAGTCTATGATGGCAAAAAAATAAGGAGTCCAGTAGCACATTTACACATTTATTCAAAACCATAAGCTTTCATCAATTGCAGCTCACTTCATCAGATGCATAGAATGTAAATCACTAGTGAGAAAATGGCCTAAGATACATGCAGTGGTAAATCCTTGATGGAAGAAAGTTATATTTAGCTAGGAGTGGACAATCTTCTACTGGTCATTGAACATGCAGGGTGGACACTTGTGGATACAGAAGGAACTTTCTTGTTTTGCTTTGTATTTAACTCCAATATGCTTACATGATACTTATGATTTTTCTACCTCCAAATGAAAAAGTATGCCAACAGTTTTAACAATTCTTGTCACAAAGAGCTTCTGGGGGAAAAAGTGGGATATAAGGAGCTGCAGGCTGTCTTCTCCAAAGTTAGAAGTATTAGAACTGTTGCCATAAAATGGGATTAGGAATCAGAAAGCTGACAGAACTACTGTAATTTTTAGTTTCTTAAAAATGAACTCCAGTTGTTTGAAATATGCCTAAGAAAGCCAATGCCACTTTTTCATAATTAAACCAGCTTTGGAAAAGAAAGATGAATTGGAAACTTGAGAGAAGTTGGCAGAAGTCTTTTCTTTTTCTAAATAAAATTACAAACATGACTAAGAACTAAAAGATTCCCCAGAGCTAAAATTGTCAAAATGCAAAACCAAAAAACGATAACAGAAGCGGGCAACTAGTCTGGGCATTGGAGTCAATGCAGATGCCAAAACTGACTCTATGATATTGAAAGACAAAATGAATCCTTAGGTTTTAAAGCTCCAATCTGGCTTTTCATCTAGATTTCCAAGGGATGTTCCTGACTGGTTAATGTACTACTTGGAAAATAAAAATATGTGTGTTAAAATAATTGATATACTTCTTGAATGTTTTGTTGCAAGAAAGATTATCTGAGATATTTAGAAGGAGGAGAAATAAATGATCTGTTATTATTCTAGAATAATATGTAACAAAATGTAAGATGATATATTCAAAGTGTGTAAATCACATAGCAAGTATCCACAGAAAGCAATACTTGGGTTTTCTATTTGGAAACTCTGGCGGGTTAGAAAAATTCTTTCCAACTTATGAGTGCTTTGTTTTGTTGATATAATTTGTATACCATTCTTCTTCCAGGAATGAGTGGCAGTGTACGGTATGTAGCATTCCTTTTTTTTTCTACAGCAACAGCCAGATGTGTTAACCTGGACTGAGGTTAATATCTTGTCCAAAGGCATCCAGTGCACTTCCATGGTGATGATTTATTTTACTTCATCTGGTGTAGCAAAATGTAGCATAGTGCATAAAAATCACAGGAACAACATAAGGTAGTCATCGACTTATGACCACAATTGAACCCAAAATTTCTGTTGTTAAGTGAGAATTTGTTAAGTGAGTTTTGCCCCATTTTCTTGCCACAGTTGTTAAGTGACTCACTGCAGTTGATAAGTTAGCAGCACAGTTGTTAAGTAAATCTGGCTTCCCCGTTGACTTTGCTGATCAGAAGTTCTCAAAAGATGATCGCATGACCTTGGGACATGGCAATGGTCATAAATATGAACCAGTTGTCGAGCATCTGAATTTTGAACACGTGATCAAGAGGATGCTGCAAAGGCTGTAACTGTGAAGAACAGTCATAAGTCACATTTTTCAATGTTGCTGTAACTTTGAATGGTCACTAAATGAACTACTGTAAGTCAAGGACTACTTGTATAAAATATATATCAAGATATAAAACACCAAAGCAGCGAATTATTTTAAAAACACATAGCATGAGTGATGAATAAAATTATGACTAAAATTAAATTATGTGTGAGCAGTTATTGGGGTGCAATGTAAGGGTAGTCTACACATTCTGACTGCTGGACCTCACAAGGATCTCCTAGGGAGAAGCAGCAGCGTAAATATCAAAAATGAAAAGAACGATTCTTTTCAAAACCGACTGACAAAGGACATAGGGGATCTCCTGAAAATTGTACAATTTAATATGGAAGGCATGAGCAGGGCTAAAGCTGCCTATTTACTTAGGCTTATGAATTCTGGCTGATGGTGAAGGGCTCCCAGTTTTAGCCACCACACCACACCACACCACACCACACTGAGTCATATAGTTTAAGGTTCCACACAGCTAAAAACAGAGTGGGAATGTTGCAAGTTTTTAAAAGTCTGTCACAGCTCGGAAGGATGAATCAGCATCTCCTCCTTTAATTTGGAGACAAACCTAATTTTATTTAACATTAAAGTATACAGCTATCTTTCAAGAGAAAATTGAAAAATACTAGAAGCTATTGAAGGAAGGGAAAAATGAGTGAAGCAATAGCGAAAATTTATAGCTTTATGAAGCAGGAACTAAATTGGTTACTTGTTTTAATAATTAATGTCACCAACTACCATCTAAGTTATCCGTATTTCTCTCTATATCATTTTATTTCATGTTTTGTTGCTGTGGCTATCAGTAAAGTGAAAGTCAGATATCATTTCTTGCTCCGGGAATAAATATATTTTATAAAACAAGCAGAACATTTCACTTGCTAAAACAGCAGTTTGTCATAGTAGTCAAATTAAATGGCATTATTGACACTCTCTGTGTTTTTTTTCTTCAAAATAAATGAGATAAATACCTGATAAAACTTCACAACTACAGAAGTATAAGCAATATGGGAAAAACTACAGGAAAATAAATACCTATGTTTGACTGCAGCTACAGCTTAAATCATAGTGATGACTAGGCACTCAGTGCAACTGATATGCTAGTAAAAAAATATAAATATACAATTCTTTAGTGGTTTAGTCAGAAGCCAGCAATCTGAAATGGGCTCTTCCTTCCTGTCTCTTCCTGTTTAACCGTAGAAGTAACTATTCAAATAAATATAAAACACAATATTTATTCAAAATGTACTTCAAATCAGGATCAATAAAGGTAAACATCTGAACCATTCAGTATTTTACTGATTTACTTACAAGTATTTCCTCTGGTGAAAGAGCCTGCTGTGTCCTTTTTAGGACTATAGGTAGTCCTCAACTTATGACCACAACTGAGCCCAAAATTTATGTTGCTAAGTGAAAAATGTGTTAAGTGAGTTTTCTCCCATTTTGTGACACTTCTTGCCACATTTGTTAAGTGAATTACTGCAGTTGTCAAAATAGTAGCACTGTTGTTAAGTGAATCTGGCTTTCCCATTGACTTTGCTTGTCAGAAGGTCACAAAATGTCTTCACATGACCCCAGGACACTGTAACCATCATAAATATGAACCAATTGCCAAGCATCTGAATTTTGATCACATGACCATGGGGATGCTGCAATGATCATAAGTGTGAAAAATAGTCACTTTTTTCAGTGCCGTTGTAACTTTGAATGGTCACTAAATGAACTGTTGTAAGTTGAGAACTACTTATACTCATTTACCTTTGGTCCCCACCTGGTGATAAGCTTTCACCTGTGCTTCCAAATAGCTGTAACCTGTGCAGTGGCCACACCCCAGAAAATCATCTCTGCAGATGGGCCAAACCAGGTGATGGTAGCTGATGGGTCTTTGACCCTTGTTGAAATAAGGGATTTGTCTATCTCAGCATCTGAAGTCAGGCCATAGCAGATTGAGAGAAAGAGACAGATCAACAGACCAATGGTCAAAAAACCAGACCCATCAGGCATGGAGTGTTAAGAGCATGGCAAGATCATCCATATGTCCTGGTCATCCACTGCAGGAGGAGAGGACTCCAGCTGTAACAGTTCTCCATATCACTGCAGTTCTCCATATCCCTCATTTCACTCCATATCACTGGCAGAGTAGGACTGCCCCTGTGCAAAGGCTGTTCCACTTAAAACTCCAGCGTGCACAGATTTCTCTTATGCAACTCATCCGCAAATCAATTCAGTCCAAACTCATTTTGTTGAGCTTTGCAATGTTGTGGCAAAGAAATTGGCAGAGTCGCCTTTTGCAAGATGGGTGGCAAACAAAATGAATAAATAATAACAGGTAGAAATAATCACTGGCAAGTGTCACAAACCTGCACATGAGCAGCCTTTGGACCTGCAGTTGTTCATCTCAGTACCCAGGGCAGCTGACACGTCTGGCAGCACCCAGGGGAACTGGGCAATAACTTTTTAGTACCCCAATTATGCTAGACTGTGTTTTCCCACTAGGGCTGAGACCAACCTCTATATCTACAGATGAATTGCACAAGAACATGTCTTCTTCAAACCCAAAGGAGTATATGTACATGTATGTGTGTATAGAACACAAGTAAAGTCCAAAGTATTTGTAAAAGAATTAAATAAAAATCTCAGTCAGAGCAATCCAATAATTACCTACCTCCCAAATGCCCATGTTAGTAACATTGACTTGATGATATCTCATCCCAAACTGATGTATGTCTTCCTCTAAAAGCACCTAGATACATGTTAAATGGAAATAGAGGGGGCAGCTATGTGGAACTGCTCCTTGCTACACTGCTCCTTGCTCACCACTACTGAGCCGGGTGACCTTGAAGCAGTGTCTCAAAGAGATAGAGCACTTACTTTCATTTTCCCTCTCGTCGTCTCCTCTCCCCCTAGTTCACGGGTGTCAAACTTGTGGCGTCACGTTGCCATCACATGACATTTCATGACTTTTTTCCTTTGCGGAGCTGGGGTGGGTATGGCCTGTATGTGATGCATCTGGTCCACAGGACACCAGTTTGACACCCCTGCCCTAGTTCATGCCAGTCTGTCACCAAATAGTAGTGAAGCAATGAGGTGGCAGCTGACGGGAACTACTCACTGTCTTAAAATTAGAATCATATAATATGTCTCTATAACTTTCAACCTCTGCAGAAAAGTCCATAAGATACCAAGATCAAAGATATCAAAACCACTGAGAAATATAATAGCATCAGAGGGAGCATGCACACACACAAACACACACACACACACACACACTACAGGTCCTGCTGCAGATTGTCAATGAGAATAACAATACTAATTGCATCCAAAGCCCAACCTGAATCCTGATTGCCAAGGATCATTTCAACCAGTAGCCATGCAGCTGAGTCATCACCATCTTTTCTGTACCCTTTCCTCCAATGGAGAAGTTGGAGGCCATGTGGTAATCATCAGGCAAAGCTGGGTTGAAAGATGGATTTCAAAATACGATACACCATTACCTCTTTTGAGGCTTTTCCCAAAGAAACATTAGAACTTCTCATACACTCATTCAAGTCCTTCCTCGCTATTTCAATCAGGACTGTCAAACTGGCGGCCTGTGGGCCAAAATGCATCATGCACAGGCTACACCCAACCCAGCTCCATGAAAGGAAAAATGTCATGGAATGTCATGTGACAGCAACGTACGCCATGAGTTTGACACCCGTGATTTAAAACTACCAGGAAAGACATGGACCCAGCTCACAGGTAGTGACATACATGCCCTAGGGCTGTGATGGCGAACTTATGGTACGCATGCCAGGCACACGAGCCATTGACCAGCTCAGCTCTGCCACACATGCACGTGCACCTCCCACCGGCCAGCTGGTCTTCAGGTCTCTGCTGCGCAGGCGCAACGGACAGGGCACATGCGGGGATGTGCACACATGCATGGGGATGCACATGCATGAGTGGGGGTGGGGCACATGAATGGGGTGTCTGTGCACATTGCATTTTGGGGGGTTGTGTGTGCGCTTTGGGCACTCGGTATTGAAAAGATTAGCCATCACTGCCCTAGAGAATCTTATCATGGATCTTAGCCACTTCCTCAGCTCAAATGAACCCTAGTCAGATCCTAGATTCAGTCCAAAAGCATTTAATTCCAAGTGACTGTGAGCACTTCTCACTAACATGTCACACAGTGCCCTATTTTCACCCGAGCAGGGAGTGTTGTGGTGTCCAAGGCTGCTAGATGAAGCTCTGTGGTCACAACATGGGTGGGAAAGTAAATATGTTTCAATCTCCTTATCACTATGTATAGGACTAAATGTGGCTTCACACCTATGTTTGATCATGTTTTCCTTTTGTTAAATAGCTTATGTTTACTAAGATGAATCATCGTAATACAGAGGTAAAGAAGATTTTGCACTAATTACTTACAGGTACAGCCAATGGCTTCTATCCTGTAGAAATGTTATTTGCTATAATACTAGAGGAGTGAGAAAATTTATAAATCAAATGCATTTGTAATTTTAAGGTATATACCGTAATTAGACAGGGAAGAAATTTCTACAGAACTATCCATTGCAAGGATATGTATGAGCAATTTAGTTAGTTAGATGGAAATGAAAATATAGTTTGTCACATAATAATGAAAGAGAGACGTGACCTGGGCTCATTTCTACAGCTTCAGTGGCTCTGAAACAAGTATTTTATGCTTCAGCAAACTGTTGATCTTCTTACCATACGTTAATACTCTCCCCTCCTTTGCTCAAGTGAAACACCTTCATTATCTTTTCAATTTCAAACCATTGGCTCCAGGATCAGTTTCTCCTTAAAGAAAAATACTCAAGATTTCACTTGTTCTTGGTACTTGCTATGAAAGTTACAGGAAGGATTGTGGTGCCTCAAAAAGATTGCAAAAGGGACACCAAATGTGAGAACTCAATTTATTGGTGTATTTACAAGCAATATTTCTTTATGCAGTGCATGGTTAAGTGAAGGAATCATTTAGTCAGTGATGTACAGAGCATTTGTTGATGGGGTTTTGTTGATGGTGGCACAGTGGTTAGAATGCAGTATTACATGCAAACTCTGCTTACAGCTGGCAGTTCGATTCTGAAGGAGCTTAAATATGACTCAGCCTTCCATCCTTCCAAGGTTCATAAAATAAGGTTCCAAATTGTTGGGGCAATATGCTGACACTGTAAAATTGCTCAGAGAGTGCCGTAAAGTATATGGAGTGGTGTATAGGCCTAAATAGTATTGCTATGGATTTTTTAAACCATTTTTAATCAATTTGATATAAATTATTTTATTTTATTTTTTTAAACAAAAGATTGTGAAATTCTTTTGAAGGGGTCTCGGGAATTTGGTTTTGGAATGGTTGAGAGGTATATCTGTGTGTGTATTTTGGTGTACCATCATTTCTCCACTTGTTTGCAATTTCCCTAGTTTTCACTGCTTCTATTCAATAGCAAGAGAGGGTATTATTAGTGACTTCTTCAGGCCAAAAAAAAGAATAGATTTCATGTAATTGGAGAAACATGAAATAGAAGCAAGCACCCTTATCACCATCCTATCATTTCTCAGCAGTAAAGCAAGCTCAAAAAGGTCAGCAAAATTACTGTTTTAAAAAATCAAAAAGCACTTAGACACTAAAGAAGAATAGAAGTCTTATTTGTATGCACTTTCTTTTCATTTAGAGCTATCGTCATAAGATACAGCATTTTACTAGCTAAGACTGTTTTAAAAGAGAATTCCTGGAGAGAGGTAAAAATACAGACAGTGGCTAAATTTCTAGATCCAGATGTAATACATATTTGAATAGTAAATTGTTGAGTAAACAAACCAAGACTGTTTGCTTTCATGAATTAATATCTACTTGAATCCTGTGGAAAAGAGCACTGTCTGGTATGTCGGTCACTGAAACTGATTAAGAAGGGTTTTCTTCTGTTTCTGGTGTCTCCCGCATGGGCTTACTAGGTCATCCCTTACTTTCAGCAGACAAAATCATGTCAAAACGGATTCCATTTCTCTCTGTGGCTATTTTTAGCTGTGAAGTGTACCTGGTGACAACTAGGGCATTATATTTCATGAGTTCAACCTTGCTGTGAATGAAGAAGTGTTCTCAGTCTCCAATATGCACGTAGGTTAATATTTTACACAATTTCAGGATGAAATCAAGTAAATCCTCCATCTGGGAATTATGACAAATCATCATCCATGAGAATGGAAGAATCAGATGGATGAGGAAAGGGTTTTTCCCTCCCTTTATTCTACTTTTTTTAGTTTCTCACTCCCCTCAAAGTGACTGGTGGTTCAAACATTCAGGACAAAAATGTTTTCTGGATATCTATTTTTTATTTTTCCTAGAAAAATACCCTTGGTTATGCATTCTGATATCAGATTGAGATTAGGCTACTGGTTACCTGGATATAGCTTTTCTTGCTTTGTGAGGTGGGCAGCTATATAAATTTGAAAAATAAGGATACAAAAAAATACTGTAACAGAAATCTGAGCAAAGGATGGTTTTAATTTATTTTCTGTGAGTACGAGTCTGTCTAAGAATAAGCAATTTTGTCATCTGATGAGTTTAGACTAATGAGGCTGCAGGATGTTATGTGATAGATGTGATTTAATAAAGAAACAATGAATAACTGTATTTTTGTTTTAAATAATGTAAAATGCCATGAATGTTCTGTAAGTAGAAAGAGAGGATATAAATTCAATAAATAAATCTGGTAGAATAGGAATTAGGAATAATTATCAGACATTATTATTAAACCAAAAA
This sequence comes from Oxyrhabdium leporinum, assembly GCA_032468155.1. Taxonomy (NCBI): domain Eukaryota; kingdom Metazoa; phylum Chordata; class Lepidosauria; order Squamata; family Cyclocoridae; genus Oxyrhabdium; species Oxyrhabdium leporinum. The sequence goes on from JANHFL010000003.1 coordinate 415,871, forward strand.
GTATAATTTCAGGCAATTACAGTAGCATTAACAATAGCAATAGCATTTAGGTTTAGATACCGCCCCATAGTGCTTTTCAGCACTCTTTCGAAGGTTGACAATGTTGAAGCATTATTTGCATATTTCCCTCAACAATCTGAGTCGTCATTTTACTGACCTCATAAGAATGGAAGGCTGAGTCAACCTTGAGCCCATCAGAATCAAACTCAGGCTGCAGGCAGAGTTTTCCTGCAATACTGCACTTTAACCACTGCGCCACCATAGTAGTCAAATTATGATAATTGAGTTGATTATCATAAATTATCATAATTGGTTATCACAAATTATCATAATTATGGTTGCTTATCATAAATTTTGATAATGATAATTATAAATGATAATTAGGAACAATCATATTTTTGATATTTAATTAATAACAAAAACAAATAATAAATAATTAGCATAGATTATGATATTTACTCCTGTTATAATTAGGCAAAATAATTTGTGTCAATTATCATAAATTATGATAATTAGTTAGAATTGATTATTATAATTAGGGACAATTATCGCAAACCATGTTCATTAGGCTGGATGATCATAAATTGCTAATAAATTTGTCAAATAACGTCTTGCTGTGTGTAGCAAGAGCAAGTATTTTACCATATTTTAATTTTATTAGAACATATCCTAAAGACTAATTAGGATTTAAATATTAGTTTTTTTATCCCAAATTTTTGTCTGTATGTACTTTTCTTAAGCATCCTGACCTTGTCTATTAAGTTTTGGGTGTTTTGTATATTTGAATATCAATATTCTTGCACTGATTAATGACAGTAGTAAATTAATCAGAATAGAATTGGAAGGACCTTGGAGCTCTTCTAGTCCAGCCCGCTGCTCAAGCAGTAGACCCTATACCATGTCTGTCCAATCTTTTCTTAAAAACTTCCAGTGATGAAGCACCCATAACTTCTGAAGGCAAGCTGTTCTACTGGTTAATTATCCTCACTATTAGGAAGTTTCTCCTTAATTCCAGGTTACTTTTCTCCTTAATTAATTTCCATCCATTGTTTCTTGTCTTGCCTTCTGGTACTCTGGAAAATAAGTTGACTCCCTGTTCTTTGTGACGGCCCCTCAAGTACTGGAATGCTGTTATCAGTCCTTCTTTTCTCTAGACTAACCAAACCCAAATATTGCAACTGTTCTTCATATGTTTTAGTCTCCAGCCCTTAATCATCTTGGTTGCTTTTCTTTGCACATTTTCCAAAGTCTCAACATTTTTGTAATTTTGTAATGAGGTGACCAAAACTGGTTGCAGTATTCCAGGTGTGGCCTTACTAAGGCTTTATAAAGTGGTACTAATACTTCATGTGATTTTGATTCTATGCCTCTGATTATACAACCAAGGACTGTATTAGCTATTTTGGCTGCTGTTACACACTGCTAGCTCATATTTTATTGATCGTTCACTAGAACTCCAAGGTCCCTCTCACAGTAGAGGGCAGACCAAGCTCTCAAACATGTTAGAAGTGGGATTCACAATTTTTGAGCTGCATCTGGGATGACTCTAGATTTAGTATTCTAAATCTAGAATACTCTAGATTTAGTTTTGTGGAGAGTTTGATCCTGTTAGAAGAAAGTTCTGGATTGAGAACCAAACCAGGTCAGCTAAAGAACACACAGGGCAAGTCGCTCGGGAAAGAGGCATCATTTATTTGAGAGCATAAGTACAGGTTGCAACAAAAGTTACTGTAGTAAAATGTTTACCTTTATACCTTTCCTTTGCTCCTTCTAGGAACAGAGCTCGCCCTCTGGGAATTATTAGGAGCTGCAATTAGCTGGATGGCCAGAAGGAGACATTCAGTGGCTAAGCATGTGGAATTTTTTTCACTCATTTACCCTATTAACTAGCTTCCTGCGTAATTAACATTAGGACTGGAGGTGGCAGTTAGAGGAAGTGATCTTTTGTTAATTAACAGGTGGAATCTCTGGATACTAAAAGGAATCTTTATCTGAACTACTGTCACCCTTGGCCAGTTTCATCCTCTTTTGTGTGTGTAAAGGCTCTTTGTCTGGATCTTAACTCATAAGGCTTCCATGTAGCCTCAAATGCAGTGGTGCCTTGCGTTTGTGGAGATCACCTAGGGAGAATTTGCTTTACAACATTAACATTAAAAATATTTCCATTAAAAAGAATAATATCAGAAAATGTCCTCCTTGAAATAATAACACAGCTTCAACACATCAAGCTTTACTTCCAAGCAGGGCACTGAGGATACAGTGAAGGCATGATAAGCAAAAGGCTGAGAGATGATTGTAAAAAACAGGTATATTGTGACCAATCGTAGCACTTGATAAGGAATTATTAAAGTGACAAATTCATCCTTCATGTCATCATCTTTTAGAAAATTTATCACATTCTAAACATGCCTCAAATATAAATGCTGTCTATGTTTGCATTATTTAGAAGTACTTGTTTCTTATTATATTTCCTCTAGAATTCCGCTCAGGTCTCAGTAGGATAATGTAACATTTGGGGAAAAAGATACAAGCCAAGAGAGCAGCTCCAGAAGCCAGAATGGAGAAGATCTCCACGGCCACCATGGACTTCCCTTTAGTGCTCAGGTAGGTGGGGAGGAAGCTGATCCAAACACTGCAAAAGACCAGCATGCTAAAAGTAATGAACTTGGCTTCATTAAAGCTGTCGGGCAATTTCCTAGCCAGAAAGGCCACTGTGAAACTGACAAGGGCCAAAACACCTAGGTAAGTGAGGACAATGTAAAACATTACAGCTGAGCCTTGCTTACATTCCAAGATGATTTCTCCAAACAAGGAGTGAAAGTCCATGTTAAGAAACGGGGGAGAGGTTCCCAGCCAGGCAGCACAAAGGGCTGCTTGGATCAGGGGACAGGCTAAGACAATGGAGTTGGTCAGTGGTTTTCCTAAGAATTTCCTTGTCTTGTTCCCTGGCTTGGTGGCCATGAAGGCCAGAACCACCATAACAGTTTTTGCCAAGACAGAGGAAACCGCAAGGGAAAAGAGAATGGCAAAGGCAGATTGTTGGAAGAGACAGGTGATCTTCCCTGGTTGACCAATGAAAAGGAAGGAGCAGAGGAAGCAGAGCAGGAGGGAGACCAGGAGGATGTAGGTGAGATCTCGGTTGTTGGCCTTGACAATCGGTGTATCATGATGTTTATAGAAAATCACCAGGACTGCAGAAGTGGTCACAGAAAGAAAAAGAACTAGAGAAACTAAAATGTATCCCATGGACTCTTGATAGGAAAGGAAGTGGATCTTCTTGACAATGCATTGGTCCTTGTTGGGATATCGGTCTTCTGGGCAGGGTTCACAGTGGGCCGCATCTGAAATCAAGATCTTTTGTCTAAGGATTTCAAGGGTATCTGCATGAACATTATTCCTCCCTCAGAGGTGACATGACTTCCCTTTCTGAGGTGGCCAATCGACAATGGGAGTGATGAAAGGACCCACTGTGCAATTTATGGGACATAAAAAATGGCAAATCATCCTTTGTTCATGACGATTCTTGAGATAGGGAGGTGTTGTGGTCTGTCGGCCACCGGCCATTCCAGCAGCTGAATCAGAGGAGGAGGCGGCATGAGAGTCAGGGTCAGCATCAAGGCAACCTGGGAGCTCCGAGGAGGAAGAGGGAATGGAGCTGGCATAGAGAGAGAAAGAGGCAGAGCCTGGGCCATCCGTCAGCCCTCAGATGGAGAGTCAACAGCCCCCAGTCTGGAAGTGATTGATGAAGAAGAGGAGGAACATCTGGGTCCAGTGCCTGACACATGGATGCACAGAAGGCAGAGAAGAGGAGGGCAGTGGAAATCTATGGGGCGGTCTTTGGGACAGAAGAGCCACTGCTACTAGCTCTGGGGATAAAAGGCAGGGGGCGGAGATGAATAGATGTGGCAGACAACTTGTTAGCCTGCATTGAGAGAGAAACTTTTTTCCGGAGCTGCTGGCACTCCTAATAAAGGAATCTTTGAGCTAACTTCAGAGGATTTGCCGTGTTTGGGGAGCTAGGTCAGAACAGTAGGGCTACAGACAAGGATTTGTTCAAACTGACCAGCTTCGCGGTCAGTTTGCTTGAGGGAAAAATCCCTCTCCAATCATTGGGAACTTCCACAATTACTGTGGCTTTCAGTCTGAGTCTGCCAAGTAGGTTTTCCCCCCTACTTTATACTGAAACCAGCAAAAGACCCCTAGATGTATTAATCAGGAATGTTGCTGTTTTGGTTATCAGTGCTTTAACCTCTTTGCTTCGTACAGGTAGTCCTTAACTTACGACCATAATGGACCCCCAATTTTCTGTTGCTAAATGAGATATTCGTTTGGTGAATTTTGCCCCATTTTACGATCTTTCTCACCATGGTCATTAAGTGAATCAGTGCAGTGGTTAAGTTAGTAAGATGGTGATTAAGTGAATCTGGCTTCCGCAGATTCGGAAGGGGAATCACATGATCCCAGGACAGTGCCACCGTCATAAATATGAATTGCTTGCCAAGCGTCTGAATTTTGATCAGGTGACTATGGAGAGGCTACAACAGCCGTGTGAAAAACGGTCCAGGAGTCACTTTTTTAAAAAAATTTTTAGTGCAGTTGTAATTTCAGACTAAATTCACTAAATGAACTGTTGGAAGTCGAACACTGCCTGTACTTCAAATCTGCTCAGATGTTTTTTTGCAGGGAAACGTTAACAGACACTGATAGATGTAGATGTTAGATTCTTGGTCAGGTCTGTTTCCTCAGAGATTGATACTGCTGATAGAAGAAGCACACCCTTAATAATAAAAATTAAAGCTTGAAACTGGATACCCCACTCCGTAAGGAAGTTGGTTTTCCCACCTGAATGTTAAAGTAAGAGTGAAGAATTCATAAATTGTGCCCTGCAACTATCTTGCATGAAATTCCTGTGGATTGAGAAACGTGGCCTCTGTGGCCAGGGCAATTTAGATCCATAAACTGAACAGTTCTGCAGAAAAAGTAGGAATGCATGTCAATCTTACCAAAAATGACAACAATAACAATATATATCTTGATCCAGGAATATCTATGTTTGTAGTCTACTCTACCTGTCTGATTAGAAATGGTCCCTCCTGGACAAGCGTCACATTGGTAGCAGCAAACCTGCTCACCCTCTGGAACACTTCTCCTCTCTCCAGCCTGGCACCTCTTCATGCCACATCTGGCAAAGGGCACCTTCTGAAAGGGGAAAGAGAAATACTTGAGATGGCCTGAGCGATGGACATCTTTTGTTTATTCATTTCACATTATTATTTCCATTCCATATTCCTATTTCTATGTTCAGAGTGCCTTCATAAATAAACATAACATAACATAACATAACATAACATAACATAACATAACATAACATAACATAACATAACATAACATAACATA
>JANHFL010000003.1:436550-449359 GCA_032468155.1 Oxyrhabdium leporinum
CATACATACATACATACATACATACATACATACATACATACATACATACACACACACACACACACACACACATATATCTCAAAATACTTAAGAACATTTCAAACGGAGGTAAACAGACTGGCTGGGAAACACAGATTTAATTTGTAAGGAACAATCAAAGATGGCTGCTATTTTTTGTCAATGATGCTCAGATGCTTTGTCAACTTCTCATCTCTTTATTAAAACATGCACATCTTCTGAATAAGAGCCACATTAAAAAAATATGCTGCTTTAATTATTTCATTTAGTAAAACTGTCTGTTTTTCATGCAAAAGCCTGTAAATAGGCATCCAAGCTTACAAAAAAAGCAATGTGCTTCACTGTTTCCAGTTTGAGACCTTCTGAAATCCTGGGATTTTCCACAGTCTTAATCATTTAGAATTACTGACCACAGAATATTGTAGGGTAGGGGTGTCAAATTTGTGTCATCATGGCGTCATCACGTGACATATCACGACTTTTTTCCCCCTTCACTAAACTGGGCGTGGGCATGGCCAGCATGTGACGCATCTGGCCCAAGGGCCGTGAGTTTGACAGCCCTGTTGTAGGGCAAGTATAGGTTACACAGGCTTCATGGTCACTAATATGTCTTCAGGTGTTTCCCTTAGTACAGGGCTGTCAAACTCCTGGCCCAAGGGCAAGATGCGTCATGCGCTGGCCACGCCCATGCCCAGTTTAGCAAAGGGGGAAAAGTCCCGATATGTCACATGATGCTGAAGTGACGACATGAATTTGACACCCCTGCCTTAGTACCTTCCAGGTTCCCTACACAACTTGATTACCTTTTAAACAATTAAAAGATAACAACACAAAAGAAGCTGAAGCTTGACAATGCCATTGTTGATAAGAATATCTTGGAGCCCCATGGGTTCAGCAGACATTTTTGAAAAACAAAAATGACGTCTCTTTAAAGGCCAGGGAAATTAAGAAGGGTAATAAGAAGGCATTCTGGAGGTCAGAGCAAGTGCAAAAACTGAGAAGAAGCAACTCAGTTTGCTTTTTGATAAGTGGTACTGTGTCAAAAAATAACAAGAACGTTCTTCCTTTAGCAGTTAGTTTGTGAAAACACATAGAATGTGCTGCAAAGTTGTCTAACAGGTTCCTAGTCTCCGAAAGATTACAATATCTGTTCTCTCTATAAGGTTTGCTCTTGTTGCTTTTGCTATCAAGCAAAAATAGTAAATCCTACAGTTCTTCCGTATCTTATCATTTTCGGATAAATTCCACATGTGTATCATAGCTTGGCAATTCAAACTTGGGACCATTTATTACAGGAATTTAGCAGTTTGTTCTCTATGTGACTGCGAAATCTGCATAAACGTTCTGGAAGGTTTTAGCGACTCCGTGCTTCCCCTCCTTCATACATATTTAACTGTAAAAATATAATCTCAGTTTATCATGGAACACTCAAAATAAGAATTCTACCAGTGAAATTAGAATAAAATCACTTTGCATGAAATTCCCCTACAGGAAATTTTATTAACGTTCTCAGGAATCATTCAGATGAGTGTGAAATTATAAATTGGAAAAGTCCCTTCTATTGTGACTGGGAACTGAGGGACAGATTGGAGGACACCATGATTGTGCAGACTGCTGTAAAGCAGGGATAATGTCTGGTATCTCTCAAATGTTTGGATTTTAGATTTCATCAGACCATTTGATAACAAGAGATTATAAGAATACACAGTCAAACTATTGGAGGAAAACAGGTATCTGATTTATCTCTAAAAAGAAGAGAGAAAAGCATATCCAGAACTCTTGCCAGGTTCCAGCAGTTGCAGTCAAATGGTCACCATAAAAATGGCTGGTGAATGTGTAGTTTATTGTGTTGCATTGCAGTTATAATAGCCCTAGGAAATCAGCAATAATGTACAGATATGTTTGAAACCTCATGATCCTGTGGTGTAAAGCTTCCATGGTTATTAGTCAGAAAGTTACAAGGAATCATCTCGGATGTGATGGACAGCAGGGAAAGTTTCTAAAATGCTGAAGAAACACGAGGTCATTGCTCCCTTGTGAATGCAACTTCTACTTGGATTCTACGTATGTTTCCAGACCATATTTTCTTAAACCTATTTTAGAAATTTTATTTTACCATTAAAAATGTTTAAAAGGAAAGGATGGAATGGATGTGAATGCCTTCAGCTTGCCATAATTTACTTCTAAAAGCCTCCTCATTCAAAATGCTAACTCGCTTGTTTAAATCTGGAGAAACGAAGTAGTTAATTCTGGCTGCCTCCTATTTGTATTTTATAGCATAGTACAAGCCGCCATAATTCCATCAAATGTACCAAGTTTCTAGCAAATAACTATTGCGTCTTTCCACAAAATCCATTCAATTTGCTTCATGCTTGCTTTTGTTGGTTCATAGAATAGCGGTAAGGAGGGTAAGCACAGATGTTCCTTGATTTGAAGGGAGTTGCTTTGTTCCAGAGCACCACATCTGAGACAAACAAAGCACAACAAATCCTATGTCCTTTAGAAGTTTCCATCTGGCAGAGATCTGAATGTGCTTGTAGACTTGCCCTTTGCTTACTTTTAAAGCATCTTACCCAACTCAATAAAAATGTGTATCTAATAAACAATAATGCCTCATGCATTTTAATGACATGGCCACGTTATGGATTCATCATCTGCCAAGCTTCAGTATATACCTCAAAGCTATTTTGCTATGTTTGAATTTATGCTGTATGAATGCAATAAGCCATCTTTCTCCTTCCCCTATTCCAAATCCTATAATTTGGCAGAACAATGAAACATTAACTTATGATGCAGCACGTGGTGTTTTCTTGTAGCTGTCTACAATCCATTTTCATGAGGTCTACTCAGGATCTGGTCTTCAGGAACTGTACCTTTAACACACTATTGCTATACTTATGAAGGGCTTTTTTTGATTAAAAAAACGAGAAATTATTGCTCATGTCTAGCAACAGTGCTTTACAGTTTGTATATGATTTTTCTGAAGATAAGGATATCGTGTTGGAAATACTCTCTAAAGACTTCTGATTGTGCATTAAACTGCATTGCAGAGTCTCGCTTGACCAAGAAATCAGGCAACATGACACAGAAGTAGATATTCACTGGCACAATTCTAAGTGGCTCTCACTCAGTCCTTTAAGCCAACTGCAAGAAACCCAGCTTTACGTGTCACACATCTTGGATCAGATTCCTTGCAGATGTATTTCATTTTTCCAGATAAGCATAATAGGAATTTTAATCAAAGATAACCAGAAAGAACCAGGTTTAGTGTGAGGAACATCATGAAGAACAAATAAGTTATTAAGAAGAAGAAGTCCAAAGAAATTAGAATCAAGAGAAGCAATTCATTTCAGTTATGTTCTTGAATGAAGTGTCACATTTTTTTCAATTGTTTCTCCATTAATTTTTGTAGCTTTAGTTATGTAGTAAGGGAAGACAGCATAGCTTTATAGTAAGAGCTTATGGATCCCAAAGAGCTGGATCATTCTATATACCAAGAAGCATCAGATGCTAAGCTGTCCAGAAATTTATATTCAATGGCAAACAATTTTGTTTTGGAGTGCTCAAGTGGACTGAGGGACTTCATATCATCCCATTAATTACTGAATGACACTAGAAGATGCCATAAATCACTAATGTGGAAATGGCGTCTCTCTCACAGCTACACAACACCTTTAAAATGTAACAGAAGACAGGCAGTCTGCCTAAAGGAAGCTTCTGAAATTTTAGTTAACAGAAATATACCAAAAAAGAAAAAAAGAAATGAGGAATAGTCTGTGTCGTGTTATAACCAAGTCTTCAAGGATACCATCATCTTTTACATGATAAGGCAGGTTTCAGGTCTCTTTGATCTACTGGAGACGTGTTGTAAATTGTGTCCCTGTTCTCCTGCTAAAGGAGTGAAGAATTCCTTTTGCTGAAGTTATGCCCAATTTCAGTATGGACAAGGTGCAAAAGTCAAGAGCAAACAGTTGATGCATTCCAAGGGCATGCTAAAATAGCAGGGAGTCTCTGATGATTCAGGTGCTTCTTACAAAGCTCTCTTGTAACCACCCACTATGAATCCTTTGCATTTGCCAAGATAGAGGGAGAGAGCTTCCAGTTCTCCAAAAGTTTCTGGTTTCTGTTCCCCTGAGGCAACTGCAGAGAGCTGGACGAGGCTGGGGCTGTTGATGAGAATCTGTTCCTTGTCATCCAGTGTGTAGGGATAAAGCTCCTTATCTGCTGGCATCCCAGCCAAAAGGCAAATGTTCTCATATCATACAACAGATAGGATGGTACAATTAAAGATAATGAGCCAGAAGCTTGATGTGTGATATGCAATTTAGTTTCTCAATCCTGCAAATTCCAAATGCGTCTCCATCGCAGACTTATAACCAAACTGGGCATTAAGACTCACAAACATTTTAGATGGATTTAACATATATTTTAATCCAACTGATTTTTATTAATTGAGATCCATTTTTAGTAAGTTTGTTTAGGATTGCAGCCCAGCTTATAAAAATTGAGTGGGGTTTATATGATAAACATGAAGAACAGGCTATTTGACACTCTTGAGATAACCATAAATCTATGTTTCCCTTGATCTTTCTACACTCAGATCTCTGCAAAAACATCAGCACCCTATGTAAGCTTTGTGTGAATGAAAAGATAGCACATCACAGGAAAGAAAACATTTGTTCTTACCAAGATAGCTTTCTATTCATTGGTTTGCCTGCATAAAAGCAGTAGCAATACAGAGATCATTAGCTGGGGATAGAGACAGCCAACGTATTCATAGTAAGTTCATGCTACTTCTGATTTGATAGCATTATGATACTTATGAGCAATAAAATAATAAGAATAAAACCATTGCCACAAATGCTTCTAAAGTGTTCATGTTATTGATCCTTGTGCAAACAGAAGGATAGATTCATTGATACTGTGATCCCTTTGTCCTTGAAAAGCCATTAGCAAGAAGGAAGGGCATTCATAAGGAAATAATTACAGGTTTAAGGAAGCACAATAAATAACCAACCATTTCTTTCTTCTTTCTCTTCCAGAAACCTTGTCATGGACAAGGTCATAGAGCAGCTTACACTTTCTTATGAGATTTTCATTTTTCTGAAGTCACGTACATTCCATTTGTATACAGCACTGTATTTTTTCTGAAACTCCACAACTGAAAAACCTGATGAAGCCAGAAACCTGATAAACTAGAACTAAAATTGTAAATCACAAAATAAGTCTCTGCCTCTTGTCTTTCCAGAATTTTCCATTTATGAGCAACTTTTCTTATCATACTTTTGGTTTGTCCAAAACCGCAAGTGATCATTTTCCAAGTTATCAGATGCTTCAACCCACTTTGGGTCAACTTGGTCAACAGCTGTCTTGTGATCCAAATCTTCCTGAAGCAGATCACTGACATATTTAATCTCTAATCTTTAGGCTTTGTGGAAAGGAAGTTCACATCCTTAGAAAGTATTTTACAATAATATTTCTTCAAGGGCAAGATCATTAAAGACTTTTTTTAGATAAATCCTAAAATTCACAATAATGAAACTATTTGAAGAATTTATCTTATTTGTTTATCTAATCATTATATTATTTATTTGTTTATTTGAAAACAAATGTATATGGCAACTTATATTACATAAAACAACCCTAGGTAGCTAAAAACATTAAAGATTAATATTAATTAATATCAGTGCCATAACAGTACTCTTTCAAAAAACACAAAAACACAAAAAATGCTAGGGTTCTGATCCTGTGCCAGAAAGAATCCAATATTTTATAACACTTAAAGAATAACAATGTACTCAATTCAACTTTTGTACTGCCTAAAAGGAGCATATAACTTTGAAGATTATATTCAAAGTATATTCAAAACTCTTCTTCCTAAAATAATTTTGTTTCTATATTTCATGTACAATCTTAAATATGATTATTTGGCAAAAACAAATAACCCCTAACATTTTTATCATGGACTGTGGATGGAAGCACATTTTCATTAAAACTTCCAGTCATGGAAATAGTGATGATGTTTCCTAGATCCTTGCATCCTAATCTTGAATTAAGTCATTTCACCTCTGGAGGAATTAGCCACAAATTTTGCTCCACAAAATGTTTCTCCCACTTACTTGCAATAGCAAAACCAGAAAAACAGAGAGAGGAAAGAGAGCAAGGCAGCAGTCTGAAGAAAAAAAAAGAGCAAAGGCAGGGGTGGAATTGAGATGGAAATTTCCATGCAATGCCAGATCCAAGAATGCGAACAATGGCAAGAATACAGCTATTACTACTGGAACACTTTGCATTACATTTCTCAAATCAACATTTAAAACATGGTGCTTAGTATTCCTCAATAATAAGGAAAGGCTTTCTTTCCTTCTCTCCATGTCATAATTAAATTGGAGCTCAATTCTTCTAATAAGAATATGTAGACATGCATTCGTACTTGTAAATATTAGGGAGCCATGCCAGCAAGATAAAGTCTCCAGACAGGCCTTTTCTATACAGCTCCTCACTTTTCATGAATAAAGACAGTATGTTTCAAAAGGAAGAAAACAAGTGTAATTACAAGACTTCTATTTCAAGCCAAAAAGTAAAAACAATCACAATCAACAATCATAAAAGTTGTATATTTCAGATGACAGGAAACAAGCAATGCCCTGTCATGTGTGCGATCAGTGATATCTTTAATTTGGGAGCATCATTAGGTCTAAATTTAGCACAAAGGTTACATTTTGCTGATGGTAGAGTCCCTGTCCCATATTCTTTTCTCAGTTCATCATTCATTTGAAACCAAAGGTAAAATGGCCAAAGAGAAGAAAATCTCATGATTGGTATAGAGTCTGAAAAACAATTTGGGTTGTCAGTATTGCCAAAATAATTGGGAACTGTAGAGGGTATTGCACCCCTATATAGGGTATGCAGGAAACGTGTCAGTTCTCCTAGGTAAACCATACAGAAAAAATGACCAAAGGAGCTAATTGTACTTTATTGCAAGACAACATTAACAGAATTGTGGAAGTCTGAATGTACAAATCTCCCACCATGACTTTTAATTACTTGATCCATTAGGGCAGGTCTTTCCTAAGTTTCTTTCTCTTATCTCTTCTCTCAAGCAACTGTGGGATCCCCTCTCTCTTGCCTAATCATTTTCTAGGCACCATCTCTTCCCCTCCTCACTCAAGGTCATTCTCATGCACCATTAAAAATGTTATTTCAATTGAAAATCTGTGTCCTTCTATCCAACCACTGTTGGATAGATTATACCAGAGACTGCAACTCGATGGTTATACCAGAGACTATAACACCATGGTGTACACCCTTGGACACTTGTTAAAGTCAACAAGCAATGGAAACAACCATGGATCAAAACACTAGATAGGGTCCCTATTTTTCAGTTAGAGGATTTTTCACAACATGGAAAGAAAGCTACATTTGCTTTGCGGTAGCCAGTCAACACCCCTTGCTGGAAAATGAAAGGTAATTCCTAAAGTCACTACCGTTTAAGGAAAATTGTTTCCATGATGGAGCTAGGAAGCTGAGAAATGAAGTAAGGATGAATAGTAGAATTGGGTCCACAGATAAAATCAAGAAAAGTTTCTCAGCAGAGTATATGACACTCTGTTAGTCCTTCAAGGTTGTCCAGACAAAAAAGCACAACTATGAATACTAACACTATCTTTACTGTAAAGTATTTCTCCCCTCACCTCCTTTCCTTTACTCTTTGGAAAGCTATGGGGAGGTCCTTCTGAAGTGTTTCCCATCTCCACCCCCTTTTCTTCAGTGAACTGCCATACCTTTTGCATGACATTTGTCTAATCTGCAGCTCTTCCTCCATTAGCCAAGGTTATTCTCACATACATACTCTGACACCAACAGCTTACAAAATATTGAATTTCAAATTAAGACTTAAGTGCCCAGTATTGCTAGAAATCAGCTTGATTACTACTTTACAAAATGTTCCAGTACTTTTATAATAGAAGAATTGAACTGCCATGTTTTGTGAGGCCAAAAGCTTTATGGTTCTGCATTAGATAGTTAACAATGGACAGTCAGATGTTCTGGAAGCTTGTAAATCTCCATGACCAACCCAAGAGAATGCTATACACACTTGCCTGTTACTTATTGCACAGCAGGTCCCAGTCGAATAGCCAAAACCCAGGGCTGGGTCTCAGCCTTCAGCATAATAAACAGCCACTTAAGCTACTTTTCAAAGCCTCTTGATAATTTGCAAAGTGCAAGTGCATGTTTTGCACCAAATATTTTCTTGAAGATCCTACCTTATTGCACATACTGCCGTTTTTGGCATTTTGGTTTAAAACGTTTGATCGCTCATGCCATTGTGAATTACGCCACATAATATAAGATTCAGATCAAATACCCAGGAGTTAAATTAAACTTGACTGTAGAATTCTTCAGAGTATTTCTATTTAAGTTATGGAACACTTAAAAAATGAAATACTTTCACAGGAAAAAAAAGGCTATAGTCTTGTTAAAGGCATGCATACATGCCTGAATTAAAAGGTTGTAACCAAAACCTTTAAAAGGAAGATTGAATCAGAGATGCAAATTTAATTTGAGTGTAAATATAGCAGCGTGAAATGTGTGTGTGTGTGTGTGTCTGTGTGTGTATCCGTTAGTTAAATCATCACTTTAACTTTCATGTTCATTTTTCTAGGGGAAAATTACTACATTTTTCAGATTGAAATCACTTTTTGCAGCAGCTTTTATGCCTGCAGCTGCCTGCGATTCTATAGTTCCATTTATTGAAGATACGAGCTCTCTGGAGAACATTTCTAACTCCATTCGCTGCAACACGCACTTGACATTTTATTGAGAGCGAAGAATAAAACAAGGGCTGCAATTCAGGAAGAAACCAAGAAGCAATAAGTACGTTGGAGGAAAAAGAAATTAGAGTTCAAATACAATTATATGCAAGTCCAGAATGACACCATTTGGCATTATTCTTTAATTTCCACTTGCTGTCATGCTTGCCTTTCATTTAGTGAAAGAGAGTGCGAAAGAGTGAATGGTGAACAAAAGTGCACATTTTACTTAGGCCATTTTCAAAAAATACTTTTCAGTCTCCCCTTATTTAAATACATATGCAGAGACATGCACATACCCAAACTTAGTCATAGATCACCATGTGGCATTCAACTGAGTCTTCAGCCATTGGAATCAACTTGGTTGTTTTTGTGCAGATGATTCACTATCTGATGATGTTACCTAGTTCGGTAATGAAATATCTGCAAGCAAACAATCAGACTCAGAGAACACCAAAGACTCCACAATTATTTAAAAGTTATAAAATCCTTCTTTGGGGTAATCCAACTGTGGGTCCAACACAGGCAGGAAGGCAATAACCAATAAGGTTTCTCCATACTGAAACCCCCACTTCACTTCAAAGCAATCTCAGGGTGTTTATTTTCTGCTTCATATACAAGTGCACTTTCACATATTGTGTTACCTTGAGTGCTCCTGACAGCAGTTTTTTTAAGCTAAGCCTGCAGTTCATTGCAAATTTGCAGAGGAAGGAATGCCTTTTCAACTGAGTCAACTCTAATTCCTTTTAAAGCTATCTTGTCTGGTGAATTCCATAATAGCATAATATTTATAACATTTGCCTTGTAAATAGAAGATTGCTAGTTCAAAATCTGGCAGATTTTTTTTTTAATACTGTCTTTTTTTCTTGAGTTTTTCACTCTTTCCTGTAAGCTTTTGTTTAATTAAAAAAAATCCAATCATATAAGGATTTCTTCCTCAGCTCCAAAATAGCCACAATTTGTGCTATTTGATTCTTAGAATCAAATTATGAAAAATATTCATTTTGAGACTTTGTAGTTTACTTTTAAACCAGCAAATCTTAATACTGTAAGATTCCCTTGTTGCAATGAGATGGTTTAAACTATAAACCTACAAATATTTCATTGCATTTTATTTGCAAATTTATAGCAAAAATATATTACATATATTTAATTACAGTGTTTCAAAAGGAATGTTGAATTCAATTGTAATCCTGGTTTTTGTCAAAATGTTGCTGTTCTTTAGCAAAAAGAAAGTTAAATAATTATATTGAGAATTGCACAAGAATGGTTTTGCATTATTTTTTTGTCTGCAAAGAAATAAAATTCCCCCTAAGGATAAAAATATTTGGAAGCTACATAACCTTTCACTGCTGCCATATAACAATGTGAAACCACTATTTAGATCCAGTTTGAACACATACTTTTGACATCTTATCAGGGTTGAGAGCTTGTTTTGTTTTAAAAGTCAAATATTTTTAAACTATAGATAAAACATGACTACAGCCAGCATTTTGATAACTAATCTTTTGCCATCAAATTTATGACATTTATAAATATGGGTATAGGGATTAACATTCCTAGACAATGGCATATTGTTACTGGCTAACACCCTAGGCTAAATACCTGGGATGCAGAGTTGTAATCAAGGCTATATTGAGATCTGATGTATGAAAGCAAAGCTTGACTGGATTTAAATGGCTTTGATTGGGTCCGATATGATGCATACTTGGAGTTAATGTTCATAATTGCCAGCTTTTCTTGGCAATTGTGCAAAGGTGCTTGATGACTCGATTCTCAATTGTTGATCTCCCTCAGCCAGTGATGTCTATCTCAGTTTCACATTTGTTCCAAATGAGCCTGGAACTTTTCTATTCTGGTCTAATTTGAAAAGTGCATATTTAAGAATTTAAGAAGAGATCTGTTGGATCTGACCAGCAGCCTCTCTAATGCAGCATTCTGTTTCATAATGGACAGCCGGCATCCAGAGAGGCCTAGAAAGGTCTCAGGTAAGACCTGCCTCCTGACAATTGGACCAGGCTGTTTTGAAATCTGGAATTAGCACATACTGTCAAGGCTAAAACATGACAACAGAGCAGCTATTGTGAGAAATATGGATTATTATGGATGAGGAGATTATTGATAGGACTGTAAAAGTCCTCCCTCTTTCTACTTTTAGATAGCTTTGAGAACATAATAATTTATTATATTTATATACCATGCTCAACTCTTAATGGTTTTAAGTCCCATCCTTTGATCTGGTGATGTTCGGCTGCAGAGACTATAGATCAGTGCTATCAAAACAAGGCACATGTTTTATATGAAGAAAGTTCCAAATCTAATCTCTGGTACCAATAGGGATGGAAATCATGTATTCTGACCTGAAAAGC
The DNA here is from genome assembly GCA_032468155.1 of Oxyrhabdium leporinum. Lineage (NCBI taxonomy): Eukaryota > Metazoa > Chordata > Lepidosauria > Squamata > Cyclocoridae > Oxyrhabdium > Oxyrhabdium leporinum. The sequence continues at coordinate 447,751 of JANHFL010000003.1, forward strand.
CATACCTTTCAATATAGATCAAGAGCAGGCAAGCAAAATGTGGCTCTCTAGATGCTATAGTCTGCAGCTCATAGCTTCCTGTACTGTCAGCCCTTCAAGGTAAACCAAATAAGGAAACCAAATCATGCATCATGTACTTATTTTATTATACTGTAAAGTTACAGTAACAGAATCTTGTTACTGAATGTCTTCTCCCTCTCTTTATCCTCATGAGAACTAAGGAGGGTCTTTTCCAAGATGTTTTCTCAGGTTACAGTTCTGGTATGGCCTTAGATTTCTTTTAGCTGATTGTTGCCATGCTTGCAGCTCTTCTTCCTATTTCTCAAAGTTATTCCTTCTGTCCATTACATGATAAATTATGCTTCCTAAGCCTTACTGAAGTTCAGGGAATAGGTTGCCCATCCCTAGGTCTAGATGGACTAGATGAAACAGCTGTGAATCAATGTTCTGATTTGATATCCTGTTTCTACATAACTTTCATTAAGGCATGCTGGATGATTCTGCAGAAATTCATACCATTGTATAGAAACAGATACAGTCAAGAAGCAGAATATCAGAAATGTATGCATTCTCCAAAAAGATTAGAATACCTTTCCCATAGAGCAGTTTCTTTTAGTTTGTCATCTCTTCCTAGTTTTCTTATCTGTCCCATCAGTTAGAGGCGATTCAGAACAGGGGAAAGTATCATATATGATGCTCGTGGTGCCATCGCTGCAGGGAAATCTTCCGGTCATTTGTCATGCTTGTTTCTCTGGAAGAACAGATGTATAACCCATTGTGTACAGTGTGGGAAGGGATTTCTTTCTCCTTTGCCTAGCAAGTCAAGAATGACTCATTTGGATTAGACGTAAATTATTCATCTTGGTTGCGCATTACAAAGTGCCACTATTGTATATGGGGAATTGTTGAGAACAATTACTGATATTTCTTTTCTGAATCAAAATTAAGTTTTAATTCTTATCACTACTAATAAATCTGAAAAGAAATACAAATTTTGGATGTTTTTTTAAACAAAAATGGGACATATTTTTCTAAAACACGGATACCCACTGTTTAAATTTTCCTGGCTTTAAACCAGATTCGGACTGACAACCTAGATTTGGACTGGACAATCTTAAGGACTATAAAATAATACTGCATGAGATGGTACACTGGAACATTTTAGATTTACTACTTCCAAACAAACTATAAGAGCTTAAGCTTCAGATGATAGATTTTCTTGAACTATGCTAGGCATGGATAAAACAGTCTTCCACTGCTTTAGACTTCCCACCTTTTAGGGGAATGTGACTCCCATGCTTTTAGCAATTGAAACATTTCCTGGTGTGAAGATAATGACAAATCAAGCTTCACTGATTTCACCAAGAACATCTGTGAAAATGTTTCTCCAACAGAAAGGAAATCTTTTGGGATTCTTGTAGAGTTTTTTCAAGCTCACTTCTGTAACTTATACTTTGAGCAATAATCATTAGTGATAAGTATGCTGTTGGGACACTTCAGGGGGGGAAAGAAATTACAAGAAAAAAGAATCCACCAGAAGGAAGGAAGGAAGGAAGGAAGGAAGGAAGGAAGGAAGGAAGGAAGGAAGGAAGGAAGGAAGGAAGGAAGG
>JANHFL010000003.1:452385-466714 GCA_032468155.1 Oxyrhabdium leporinum
TTCTTTCTTTCTTTCTTTCTTTCTTTCTTTCTTTCTTTCTTTCTTTCTTTCTTTCTTTCTTTCTTTCTTTCTTCCCTGCTGAAACCGCCAACATTCTTACTGAGTCATCTAACAATTACAGGCACTCCTCTTAAAATAGGGGCATTCTGGAGCTGCTGATGTAATAATAATAGCAACAATAATGCCAAGTCAAGTATAAACTTCTGGCTGACTGTGTGACCAACCATAGTAATAATAACCTATAACTTATCCCAGGTCCTTGGGAAGGACTTGATAAGTGGATAAAAATGCCAAATAGGGTCTAAACATCTGGCTGAATGTGCGACCAAGCATAATAATACCTGTACAGAAGGGATAAGGGGGGAAAAGGAGGGGGAAGGTCTTTATTAAACACAAACCTGTTCCCACAGCACTTTCAAATGAGGAGAGCTTCAGTTGCAAAAGAGCTGAACTGCCATTATTAAACAGTATTTACTACAAGTCGCTTTTGAAGCAGAGGAAAAGAAGCAGAAGTGACACTCTGATAGGATACACTAAAATGAACTCTGCATAACCCAAGGGGAAAGCTTAGGTTGCTTTTGTCCTTTCTTGCTGGTTAAGCAAGGAACCTAGACTTGTTGCTTTAGATTTCACAATGCACCATAAACAGCAGATTATCTGTTCAATGCTCCCTTTTAAGATGTTCCCAGGCTTCTGAAATGCTGGGAGCTTTCTCTGAACGGGTGCAGCAGGTTCCAGTCGTGCTCCATTCTTCTTGGAGAAAAGGCAATGTGAGGTTTCACTTTATTCTGGATGCCCCTCGAGCAGTCTAGAAGAAAAATCTGACTGGCAACCCAACTAGCAGGTCAAGCTTTTCTGTGTGTGGAGATGTATCTGGAAATGGCCTTTTCAGTGTTTTTGGATAGCGCCTGGGGTGATGGGAGTTATAGCCTAGCAACATCTGGAAAATCACAGCTTTCCTAACTGCAGGATAAATAAGACCTCCTGTCATTTCTTTGCAGCTATTGCCAAAAGCACAGGAATACATCTGGCCAGTTCACTTTTGTACAGTTCACAAATCCCCCATATTTTTGATGGGAAATTTATAGTCATATTTTTGATGGGGAATTTATAGTCATATTTTTGATGGGAAATTTATAGTCATATTTTTGATGGGAAATTTATAGTCATATTTTTGTTGGTATAGACGCAGCTATCAAATTTTATACAGGCCATTTTTGTTTTGCAGTCAGCGATTGTTATACAAAAAAGTCTTAAAGAATTCCTTCTCCTCTCACAATATTTCAGAAGTGAGAAATGTATACTTGCTGGCTCCTTTTCTACAGAGTAGCAGACCCTCATTTTCTCAGTTGTGTTACCCAGGAAGCAACACATCTTTAAAAATCCAGATGGCCACTAAGTGGCGGCAAAATTTTAGATTTTCTGTATATCTTTCCTGCCATCCCATGGTGGTAAGGATTTTTTCATTCCAGTCCAGCGTTGGCCTTGAAAGGCAGGAAATAAATAATCTAATACATAAATTATAAATGAAATGAATTATTATAAATTTGAAAATAGTACAGAAACCTGGACAGAAAAAAACTAAATGATTCTACAGCAATATTGTACAGTGCCTGTTCAAAGTCTATTTTATTTGCATCCCTTTTCCTTCTTAGTAAAAGAAGGAAAAAACTGTGCTCCTGATAGCAGCACAATCTATAAAAATTTAACAGGTGCAACTGTTAGACTATAACAATGAGGAAATGGGAAAAGCTTTATCCACTGTGCTGCTGCCAATCAGGCAGTTCTTAGGTCATTCTTCTTTGGGAAGTAAAAATAAAATTGTGAAGAAGTTTGCATAAACACAAGGCCACCCAGGGTGTCTCTTATTTATTTTATCCCAAATGTAAAACATCTGCTTGGGCTCAGATGCGTCTGTGATAGCAGCTTTGTGCAACAGTGAAGGGAGCCATGTGTAGAAAGCAGACAACAACCATAGTCTTATTGTGACATGTATCGTATTTCAGTCATTGCTGTTGAACACAACTTTCTGGCATATCGATATATTGTGGTGACTCTTAGTAATTACATAGAAATGTTTTGTTCCACCTATTCTTCAGAACATCCAATGGTTAACCTACTGGCACTATCCACCTTGCTGCTGGTTGGGTTCTTCTCTTTCCCAGCATGATGGATGTCTCTGGGCAAGTGGGGCTTCACAGATTGTGTCCAAAATATCTTAATAATGGGCTTGGTCATATGAAAACTCTGGATTAGTTTGCTCTATGATCATTAGTTTATTTTCATAGCCGTCCATGGTATTCTCAGAAGTCTTCTCCCAAAGCTGCAAGATTCTTTTTATCTTCCTTGTTCAAAGCCATTTTTTTTTGCTTTCGTAGAGTATCACTGGCAAAATTGTTGCCTACACAATTCTGATCTTGTATATACAACTCCCAGCATTTGAGTGATTTTTCTGATGCCTTCATGCTACTCAACCAAATGCTAATATGACTGCTGATTGCTTCACTGTTGATAACATGTAGTACAGCTATCTGCTAAAAAAAAAAATCCTGATGTGTGAAGTTTTGAGTCTTTCCCCACTGATGAGATGATGAGCTATCCGCCCATCTTTGAGTCAGCAGAAAACTAGACCAGCATGAAATTGGCTGTCTCCATTGCTGATCCTTATCCTACTTCTGTTGTCTCTGTTACAGTTGCTGACAGTCATTTGGCTTACCTCTAAAATTAATGGGTGACAAAGCCTAAAGAGATTTTATCCATTCTGAGGCTAAACTTAGACACTGCAGAAAGATGGCTCAGAACAATGTAAGCCTTTCTCATTTATGTCATGAAGAGATAGCAACGCAAGCAAAGTGGCAGGAAAAAAAATATGTCAGAGCACGTTTAAAACATGGTTAGAGCAAAAAAGTTCCTTTATAAAGTTCATGTGAGAGAAAGAGAAAATATGCTCTTTGCAGTTTAAAACTGCCATTTCAGTGCAATCCTCAAACTGAAGTATTTATTTCTTGCTTATTATCTATCATAACAATTAATTTAGAGATTGATTTTATATGTTATTCAATTCTATAGAAAATATGTAATCTATGACTGCTTCATTTGATTTTTCTTGCATACAATCTATATCTTTAATCAAAACCCAGCTTAAATGTTAATGTTTAACCTTTTGCTTCAAATGAGCACTGTATTGTGTTTATGAGAAGTCAGATCTCCCGGACAAAGATTCTCACAGTTCCATGTGACTGCACAACACAAGCATTATGTGACATGCTTTTTTGTTGTGGTGGTGATTTTTAGATATTTGTTTTAATTTTTGCCTGGTTGTCAATCAGTTTCCAGTTCCAATCCAAAGTTATAGTGTTATCAATACTTGGCTCCTGCTTATTTGTCTTCTGATCCATGTTTTCTGACTAGACTCTGCTTTTCCCAAGAAGAGATGATTATGCCAGCTGCCTGCAATTTGGCAGATCGAATCTCACCAGGCTCAAGGTTGACTCTGCCTTCCATCCTTCTGAGGTCGGTAAAGTGAGAACCTAGATTGTTAGGGGCAATATGCTGGTTCTGTAAACCGCTTAGAGAGGGCTGTAAAAGCACTTTTGTATAGTGGCAGGGGGATAAAATGCAAAACAACAACAGGAGCAAGGGGAGTGGATGAGAGAAGAAACTTTTGGGCCTTGAGAGAGAAATCTGCAAGATATGGACAGGCCCTGGAAGGATCAGCCACTTCCAGAAGGAATTTAACTGTCTCTATAGTAGTGACTCTTGTGATCCTTGCTTAGGTGCAAGCCCCATCTGAGAGTAAGTAACTGAACCTAGAGAAATTTATTTTTGATTGTGCTCATCCATGGTATTCATCCCAGTCTGCTGCTATATCTGGTTAACTATCTACCTGATCCTTTAAGTAGCAATATGGAACTGGATAAATTCAGGGCTCTGGGAACTAAAGACCAACTGCCTTTCTTGTCTGACAGATCTTGTTTTGTTTTTCAATGTCCACAGAATAAAAGTAGAAAAAATAGCAATATCCCAGTTGGCATCAGAGGCACTGTGGACTGAATTGGAGATAAACAGAGCAGATGATCAAGCCTATCTTTTCTGCCTAATTTCATCTCCAAGTTGAAGTGGGTTGGAATGGGGGCAAAAGGATGTGTCTCCTTTCTAATTCTGCTTTAAGATAAGTATAGAGAACTTACGCTGAGGATGAGATGGGAGAATAGAAAAGTCTCTCATCTGTTATCACTTTCCTAAATGTAAACATACTGAAGCACCATTGAACACAGTGGGACTTCACTTTCATCAAAAGAACTGGACTGTGAATCCCATCAGCTTAAAGAAGCATGAACCATGCTCTCAGTTTTTACACTGGGGTTAACAAAACCTACATGGGGGCTGGATTTTGAAATTTTAAAATATAAACTAGTGTAGGAGAAAGATGAATGAATTCTTCACCCAAAATCAAAATCTCCATTTGCAGAACGCACTCCGAGAAAAATGAGGGGGGAAGTGAGGAAGGAAGGAAGGAAGGAAGGAAGGAAGGACTTAGAGAAGGCTGGAATCCATCATATATTGTATTATTATTTACCTAGCTTGTCTGTAATTAGGCATTTTCTACTTCTAGACCTGATGCAATATTAACCATCTGGTGAGGTAATGTTTATTATTATCAACTGTTAGAATACAGATAACTACATAGCTAATAATTGTAACAGAAGAAATATACTGTATGCTTAGTGGTGCAATAGACAATGAGAAGAATAATAATTATTGACAGAAGAAGAAATGTAGGATTAAACAGCTCTAGAATTAATAATGCTAGAAAGAAGAGGAAAAGAAGAGGGAGTTGGTCTTGTAACTACTAACCCGTCTTTCTTTCCTTTAATCCTGATTTTATTACATGACAACTTTTGTTATAGTTTTACACCTCATGTCTTTGTGTATGTTTGTGTGAGAGAGAGTGGGGGAGGGAAACATAGAGTTTGAAAAAAGTGTTTAAACCATCAGGGATAGTTTGCTCTGTAAAGAAATCTGAATTAAACCATCTACGACAGATAGTTGTCAGCCCCTGGGTGAAGAACCATCTGTCTGGGTAATTGGTTGCACAGCTGAATTGATCTTACTGTTAACTTCCAACTGGAATTTGCTTTTCTGTAATCTAGATCTGTCATTCTATTTTTCATCCTCTAGAGCTTGGCTTTCTTTTGCTAATATCCTTTCAGTTATCATATTGTGTGTAAGTCTGCTCTTCTCAAAGTTAGCCATCCTCCGTTCCTTCCATCATTCTTCACAGAACTTAGTTTTCAGCATTCTGATTATTCTTTTTGTCTTTTTCTGAATATGTTCCAGCACCTTTGAATCCTTATTTTTCCACATCTGTAGGTAATAGTCAAGGTGAGGTCTGACCAAAATCACATGTATGTATCTATGATTTAGAAGCTGTATTGCTATTGATACATCCTAAATAACATTTGACGTCCTTTCTTGTCCTGTGCTGTCTGTCCTGTGAGCTCCCATTCTTGCCCAGTTCCTACCAACCTAGCAGTTAGAAAGCATGCAAATGCAAGTAGATAAATAGGTACCACTTCAGTGGGAACATAACAGCATTTCTGCACTTCAGTATATAGAAAGAGTCTTCAGACAATGCTGGCTTCCTCAGTTAAGAAATGGAGGTGAGCAGTGCTCCCTAGAATTGGACACAACTGGACAAGGGAAACTGTTGCCTTTTTTTTAACTTTACAAATGATGATCTTATTATTGCTAAGATGTACAATTTTTTATTGAAAATGAAAAAAGCACAAACAATTTATATGTATGTGTATACATTCAAACTATTCAAACTATTCTCTATGTCATATATGTGTGTATACATGGGTATATTCATAACGGTTATTTTTGAGAGCAGAATGCAATGAAACTTCATTTTAATATATGCTGATTAGTATACATTTAAACTGACAATAAACTTCTATTCTATTCTATTCTATTCTATTCTATTCTATTCTATTCTATTCTAAAGGTTGTATGATAAAATGGGCAAAAAAATAGATATAATAGATACAATTAGGTCAATGAGAGAATATGTTGGAGAAAGGACTGAAATTTACATTGAATTATAAGCTAAAAGAGATCTTTTATATAAAATGATGTAGCACTTGTATACCACACAAGGTAAACATCGAAAATGTACAAAGAAATTTCAAATATTTGTTGGAAATGTAATCAAATTTTAACCTTAGAGTGAGAGTTTGACGTATTTTTATAGTCATTCTCTTTCTAGGGTGGGGGGTTTTATGTGTTTGTTTTTTGGGGGGACACTTCTATCTTCTTTCTCTCTTGGTGTTCTTCTCTTCATTAAACCTTTTTTTACTCTCATCTGTTTATCTTTTTAATGCTCTATTTTTGAAAATCAATAAAGTTATTAAAACAATATGACAAAGCTCAAGAGCCAGTTTGGTGTAGCAGATAAAGACAGCAAGCTAAAAATCCCACTTTAACCACAAAGCTAGCTGGGTGACTTTGGGCCAGTCACTCTCCTTCAGCCATAGGAAGAAGGCAATGGTAAATCACTTTTGAAATCTTCCCAAGAAAACTGCAGGGAGTAGTCCAAGTGGTTGCCAGGAATCAACACACACGCAGAGCAAGACAAGCGCAAACAACCTATTAAACCCAGTATACACAAAACAGTGTTTTTGTTATATTAGATTAGTTTTAGGTTAAAGGAAACTAATGTTACACCCTTTAAAGTAAACTTTCATTAGTTTATGAAGGAGACACATTCAACCTTGTTATTTCGGAGGTCATATAAATAATTGAAGTCCATTCCATTTTTTTCAACTTCCTACTAAAAATAGCTTCTAAGCCTAGAAGACTTAAAAGACTTCTTCAAAACTTCTAGTTTTATGAAATTTCAAGGAGCAGGAATGGATCAGGACCAGAATTGAATATCAGAAGTACCAAGAAGCACTTTGTGATAACCTCCAAGTTTACTTCTACAACTTAAAAAAAACCAGTTTAATCAGAATTTATATGATCCAAAATAAAAATATCATGAGCCACCAGTTTAGTCAGAAAAGAGATTGTCTTACTATTTTTAAAGTAGATGTAGACCATAGTGATAGCTTTTCATGATTAAGGGGGTCAATGTACAGTAATTTCTGTATATATTGTGCAGTGTGGACAAATGACTGCACAAATGACTGATATTTGACTGATCTCTGCACACACATGATTTCCATTACTTGCCAGGATGTCAACAAGGTTAAATATTACTTCTTATACTGAATTCCAAATGGAGCTGAATTTAAAAATTCCTTCTTCAAGTTACCAAAGAAAATAAAATAGTTGTCACTGAGCAGCTGATACACTATTATTTTTCTTTTAATTTGAACCTATCTAAATTAGAACCCCATCAAGTTGAGCCATCATGCTATCTAGCCTTTCTGATACTAACTCTAATTGTGGGCTATCTCTGTTTACTCTTCTTAGGTGCCTTACAGTACCTCTTTTCTCACTTCCTTTATGTATTTATCATTAAATTTATATGTATTCTTCTTTGTATTTATATATTCTTTTTTGTTTTCAGATCTTTATTAAGCTTGCTGTGTATTCTTCCAGGTTTACAGTTGTGCTTTATTTTTTTTCTGTTTTACTAACTTCCTTCCATCAGTACTTAAGACTGATCTTTTAAAAAACACTTTCATGATTGTCAACATCAGCAGTCAATTGTACTCAGTTTTAATTTTTCTTAATATCATTAAACTCCAAATTTACATTATCCACTAAATCTTCCCTATTGTTGAGAATCAAAGTATTGACTAAAGTACAAACTTATACAGGACAGAGAAGTCGATTTGAAGGTTGTCCACACTTGCAATTTAATACATTAACTAGCCATCACTATAGCAATATAAAGCCTGACCACTTTAGTGATGTATCACCTTTATGATGACTCTATGCTACGATAAATCAGTAGATTGGAAAGGTTCAAGATTAATTCTGAAATTCCCACAATGTGGTTTATATAAAACACTGAACAGTATATGTATGCATGTGTCTCTCTCTGTGTATGTTTGTTTGTGCACACAGACACATACACACACACTGTTCAATATATATACTGTATTGTAGTAAGTTGGCATGGAGCTTCAGTTTTGTCATAAGTCATTCCAGCATAGAGCCATCTTAATTTTTGCAAAGAAACAATTCTATCCTCATAATAGGTCACAGCTAACCTACAGATCAGTACCCATATCTTATTTTCAAGTGCTTGTTTTTCACCCCATGCCTTTATACTGAAAAACTCAAAGTCAAAAAAAAATAATGAAAAAAGAAATAAATGATCATACTTGTTTTAAAGAAGATGCATTATTTTTATTGCATTTAATTACTGTTATGTTCCTTTTTTATACCGTGCAGGTTTTAATTCAATCTATTATATCATTTGTTATGACAATTTAATTTTGAAAAATAAATTGAAATTAATCAGCTTCAACAAATGTATATAAAATTTGCTTATCAATGTTTCCTGATCGTTCCATTTCTTCTTTTGTCACTATTAAAACACTAAATTCGCATTTGAAGAGTCAGCAAGATTTATCTATGACAGCATTTCCCAGGCTCCAAATGGAATAATAGTAGATAAGGAACAATATTGTCAGCTTCTCCCATGATCACTAATGTAAGCAAAGCGTAAGTTGGCTATCTAGATCTTGCCAAAGGATGTAAGAATGTGCTTTGATGTTGCATAGCCTGATCTAATTGAAAATTTAGAAATAATTAAACACAATTGTGATACATCTTGCCAAAGTGAAGGCAACACTGACCTAAGTGCCAACTTAAGTTGCTATTCAGGTAGACGGCAACCTTAAGCCTTTCCTCCATTTTTCCTAGGTTTGTCGAAGTGAGACTTGGAATAAAATCACCTTCACAAAAAGAAGGCTTTTTGACTGTCTTCTGAATTAAAAGGCCATCCTAGTGAAATATTGAAAAAGAGCCACTGGGAGCAATTGTATCCATAACACAAAGGGAGGGTAATTGTGGGCCTTATACATGTTTGGACTTCCCACTTAAGCCATAGCAACGTGCAGATGAAAGCAACACTGTCTCATCATCTCTACTATAATGTAATAACCAAACATTTTGATAAACATCAATGTAGCCCTCACCAACTACCTCATTTAACACATCAGTGTAAAAAATAAAACAATTTTATGACCAAGTCTCAACTTCCAATTGCCACATCATCCCCCTGATTAACATCTAGGGGCTTTGCTACCAGTGCACATTTATGACCCTTGCAGCATTATGGAGTCACCTGATTGCCATTTGTGTGCTTCACAACCACCCTTGGTAAGGCTATACTTGGAATCCTGCATCCAGTTTTGGTCGCCACAATGTAAAAAAGATGTTGAGACTCTAGAAAGAGTGCAGAGAAGAGCAACAAAAGTGATTAGGGGACTAGAGGCTAAAACATATAAAGAATGGTTGCTGGAATTGGGTAGGTCTAGTCTGATGAAAAGAAGGACTAGGGGTGACATGATAGCAGTGTTCCAATATCTCAGGGGTTGTCATAAAGAAGAGGGAGTCAAGCTATTCTCCAAAGCACCTGAGGACAGGACAAGAAGCAATGGGTGGAAATTAATCAAGGAGATAAGCAACCTACAACTAAGGAGAAATTCCTGACAGTTAGAACAGTTAATCAGTGGAACAACTTGCCACCAGAAATTGTGAATGCTCCAACACTGGTTTTTAAGAAGAGATTAGACAACCATTTGTCTGAAATGGTATAGGGTTTCCTGACTGAGCAACAGGTTGGACTAGAAGACATCCAAGGTCCCTTCCAACTCTGTTATTCTATTCTGTTCTGTTCTGTTCTGTTCTGTTCTGTTCTGTTCTATTCTATTCTATTCTATTCTATGTTCCAAAAAGTAGATTTAATGGAGAATGCAAAGGTAAAATCCCAAGTTGCGGTCACATGGTAGTTCACTTTACACAGGTGATGTCCGCTGTAATTCACTTAATGACTGAATGATAAGACTTTATAAGCCTGCAAGGACTAGCTGTAGAGCGTGACAGAGCACCAAATGATGAAGCAGCTAATTATTACTGGACTACAGGTAATAAGAACAGATGTGGAGAGAAAGGAAGTCCAGTCAAATGCACTGAGATAGGATGATGTGTCAAAAGACTCTTGTCATTACAACTTGCATTTAAAACACTTTAAGCAGAAATATATTAAAGCAATATAGTGAGTAATACGTGAAAGAGGCTTAGTCAGAAGTGTCCCTAATATTTACATTTTCTGGCATTCAGTTACAGTGCTGGTTTGAGGATCTCTCATATGGTTCAAAAATATGACAGAGATAAATAGCAACCATAGTCTACTATTGGAATAAATTTACTATCGGGCATAATAAAAATTATCCTCTAAGTTCAGATATGAAAGGAAATTCACTTAGAACACATAATTGCACTCAAAAGATTTCTGTTTTATGTTAGTCATTACCTAATGTTTCACATAAGAGATTTGTTCCTATTAAGATGCTTTGAACTTTATAGGTGCATTTTATTTAATATGTATGGATCTGATTCATTAAAAAAAATGCATGACTTAAAATATTTTTCTTTTAAATGTGTAATAAAATAATGCATAAAAGCTCATGAAAAAAAACTAGAAACTCACAGTATTATACAACATTGATCCATTTTACAAAGTAAAATATATTGTTCACAAGGTTATTTTGTAATGAAGTAGAATCTCCACTAAACAAAAGTATAGTTTCTTTCCCTTGTCACACTTTCTTTACCACACATACACAACTGTACAGGAAGAGTAATTTAAAATCTAGTTCTCTTACATCCCACTAGCAGGAAACTGACCAAAGCAATTCAAACAGCCCATAAATTAGTGAGAGTTTTCCAAGATGGAAAGAATTGAGCTATTGTTGAGAATGATAACTTTTCATGAGATTGGGGTTGGAACTGGGACTGGAAGCACAATTTGGACGATAGGAGGGTTAGTGTAAAAACAAGCATGACTACCTAGAATTCTATAAACTTCTTAAGGGGAAGAGGGCTGTTAGATACATCACGTATCTGAATCAACACCTTATTTAAAAGCATGCAGCATTTAAAGTAGGAATTGCAACTGACTCACTGCTTTGTGTGTGTGTTTGTGTGTGTGTGAAATTATATACTGTATATGAATTATATGCCTACTATTAATCAGTGGAATTACTGTATATGAATAAACCATTAATCAGTGGAACGATTTACCTTCAGAAGTTTTGGATCTCCATCACTGGAGGATTATAAGAATAGATTGGACAACCGTTTGTCTGAAATGGTATAGAATCTCTTGCTTGAGCAGGGGATTGGACTAGAACCCTCCAAAGTCCCTTCCAACTCCGTTATTCTTTTAGTCTGTTTGTCTTACTATCCTTCCATACAAGTCAATGCAAAATAAAAGCACTAAAGTTGTACCATGAACCATCATACAAAATCAACACCATATAAAGCCATTCAAGTGTCGCTAAGAATGAATGCAATTTACTAGTGCACAAACTGCAAAAATGTATCTAAAACAACTGACCAGCTATAAATCACCAAATCATTCTGGGCTATTTTTATAAAAGCTGGATACTATAAAAGTATCTAGGCTGGTTCCTCAAGGAGTCTTATTGGAAACAACATCTAGCATACTTGCCCAGTTATCAGGAGGCACGCATCCCAATAGGACCTATCAGTTTAATTCTGTTTCCCTGAACCCATGGCAAAAAATGAGAAAACCACTTGGGCACTCAACTTGTCAGGCATTGTCCCCCACTGGATTATGTATGGTGGTGCAGCAGTCTGCCCCAGATATAGGCAATAAGGGGCGCTGCTGAAGACTATGAGGCTAACATGGCTGTAGACTCAGGTTTCTACTGTCAACATGCCAATCAGCTGTGTGGCAGTTAGAAGCAGGGGGGGAAAGTACCTTCAAGTCAGTTTTGACTCCTGGAAACTTCCCCTACAATTTTTTGGCAGCATTTCAGAAGTGACTGAGGGAAATGACAGGGCCAAGGTCATCTAGCCCAATGGTCCCCAAGCTTTTTGGCAGTTCCATAGAAGGCAGTTCCATAGAAGACAATTTTTCCACAGAACTGGAGTAGGAGAGTTTCAGTTTTCCTCGCTCACCTGCTGTTTGGCCCAGTTGTGGCCCAGTTCCAGCTGTGTGGCCCAGTTCCTAACAGACCATGCACCAGTACCAATCCATGGCTGGGAGGTTGGGGAACCCTGATCAAGCTGGCTTTGTGCATAAGGCAGGGCTAGAACATTCTGGACTCCAAGTTTCTAATCTGATGGTTTACCACAAGCATGCTCCAGGTCTGGATGTCAATACTTTCAGTACAAATATTTGGGAAGCTGGGCAGCCAACTGCTCAGCTCAGCAGCACTGGAAAGTTAAAAATTTTCAAGATTCTCTAAAGGACAAAGAGAATTGGCCTTGAGGACCAGGAAGAAGAATCATTATCAAGACAATGGCAGATAAAAAGTACTTGAGTTCAAGACAAGAATTAATGTGAGTAAAAGTTCCAGACACATCCCTCAAATAAAGAGAAGGAGGGAGACAAGCATTCAGGCTTACACTATTCTGTTACTATAGCTTTACAATAAAAGTAATACTGACCTACATGGCATTGGTTTCCTAGCCTGATCTACTTTGAGAGCTGACAGGTTCATGACATAGTGTAATGGATTACACAGTGTTATTGTAACAATTGCCCATAGCAGGAAAATCAGCCTGGTTGCAAGAGTGCCTAAACCACACCTTTTGCTGAGACAAGAATAGCTCCTGGCATGCAATTCCAAGAAACAGTGGATGAGGCCAAGGCTGAATCTAAATTTGAATCTGTTTCATTTGCAATTAAATGTTATTACCATTAAATATAGTTAATTCAATTACTATCCAGCCACTTGTTTATTAATTGGCTTCCTCTGTCATCTCGAAAATTTAAATCTAGTAACAATTTCTGGAGACTTTGCAAGGTACTCCAATTTGCTGGATAAAACAGTAACCATAGCATTGCCAGGATCCGGGCCCACACTATCATGAAACCCAGGTAAGGTTTTGTTCTGATGCAGAAGACACATTCCACAGATGGTGGTTTATTAGGGCAATTAAAGGGGCAGCAGAGGTCAGCAACTCTAATTTAAATGTCTATCCATCTGGTGATTGAAGAGGCCTCTCCACAGACTAACTGAAGATGGTGTTGTGATTCAGCAGAAGGCTTTTGATGATAAACAGTGAGCAAGTCAGACCAAAACAGAAGGCAGTTATTGAGTTGGAACTGCATTCATTCTGAAAAGAATGGTTTCTAAAATTTCCATGTATGGATTATAGATTTTTCTTCCATATATAGTAACAGATGCATAGCAAGATGCTCATAGAAAATACAAGCGCCGGTTGTCTTTTGTTACTTCCAAGAATTATGGAAAGAGTCACTTGCTGATTTCAACCTACCTTCCTTTTTTATTTAATTTAGTTTGAAAGGAGGGGCATTTATTACTAACTTTTCACTAATGCAAGAACAATAAGAAGCAAATACATCAATCAGTTTACTGGAATATTGAAAATCAGCACCAGCAAGGTGACTAATTTTATCAATTTATTGAAGTAAGATTTTCAAGTACTTTGCCTGGCATTATTAAGCTTGCCTATATGCAAAAATGGAAGCATTCATTTAAAGAGAATGATGGCTTTATAAGACCAGCTTGAGCTTCAAAAATTTGCAAGCTTTGAAAATAAGCATAGTTTGCTTAATAAGCATAGTTTATCATAGAATAATAAGCAAGAATGTTTAGGCATTTCCAGACTAGCATTTCCTAAAGCTACCAATTAATTATGCAGCTGTTTAAGTTTTCCTTGTTTAACATATTCTTGTAGAAAGAAATAGAAAAAGACAGAAGTGGAAAAACACTGAATAATTACAAATAGAAGACAGCATCATCTGTGAAATTCCATGAAGATAGTCTAGAAGCACCTCATCAGCTCTTTTCCAGACTAAAACTCCTAAAGTGAGCTCCTACATCATCCTCATACTATGGATGAACATCCAGATTACATCCAGACTTCCAGTTCCTTTTGGAACCCCTTGAGTGGGCAAAGCCAAAGTTTTCACTCCAGAATTTGGGCATTTTTGAGAAGAGCAAGAACAAGTTTATGAACAAGTGGGATTATTTTTCCAGTTTGGGAAAATATAGACAAAACAGCAACTTTTGACCCTTAGAGCATCTGAACTTTTCCTCTGAAGACCTGAGCATTTTGGGAAATTCATGACTTGTGGCTCTTGGAA
>JANHFL010000003.1:466773-482230 GCA_032468155.1 Oxyrhabdium leporinum
CTCAAGGCCAATTCCTATCTGCAAGAAAATGTCCCATCTTCTATAGAAAACTTCTAGCCTCTATTGAGGTGTTGTGTAGGCTTCCTTCCCCGACTTCTTTAAAACATATCACAATAAATTCAGCTTTTGCAGGCAGCAGAGCTCCTGGGCATCATGCCATTATCCCTTTCAACACCACATTATTAATGTAAACATCTCTAGTATTTTCAGAGTTTGCCCAAGACATGCCGAAAGCACATGGGCATGATGTTCTCTATGCCATATCTAGGTGTAATTGTGGCAGTTCTACATTTCAAATAAAATAATTTTGGCGTTTTTCTGGTTTAATAAAACTAATAAACATAACTTGTGCAGGTATGCTCTTCACCTGGAATCCTAAAAATTCTTACTAGGAAACAAAGCTAACTGAAGCAATGTGATAACAGTAGGGATTTTTGAAATCAGTTAGATCTATTGTATTAGTAATGCAATTTAAAAAAAACAGAATTAATGTGGTTCCTTTTTCCCAAAGAAATTATTTCCCTGTGGTTACATTATAAAGTTACAGAGGCTGTTCATATTGCCAAAGTATCAGGTTATTGAACTGAGGAAGAATGAATACATCCTGTTATCACAACTACAAGTAAAAACAGCACGTTAAAAATAATAACAAAACAAGACAGACCGGTTTTGCTGTCTGAATAACATCTATTTTTAGCATAATGGCAAAAATGTCTGTGTTTGCAGAAGAAACCAAAATGATTGATTGAGGGAGTGGCTGGAGATTTCTAAATGCTTTCCCAGAGACAGTGAAAAGTAGAATGGACAGCTGGTAAATTAAAAAAAAATCTTTGGGTAAATTATCTTTTTTAAAAAAATAATAGTAATTTCTTTGGCATTTTACATCTATCTATCTATCATCTATCTATCATCTATCATCTACTGTAACTATCATCTATCTATCTATCAGAACAACTAAAACATTGGAGAACCTCTACATTACAGGATACCATCATTTGTCTTATTTGTCTTAATTTGGAAGTGTCAATGATATAATCCAAACAACCTCAACATGAATTAAATACTCAATAGCCCAGATTAATATTGTTGCATTCTGACCATTCCGAAATATAAATGTAAGATTCTCAAAGTCAATCTCACAGCTACCAAACATACAAAACAAGGAAAGTCTTAAAATAAGGTAAGATACATTCACTCTGGAGCCAAGTTCAGTTTCTGGTGACTGGATGGACATCCACATGTCATGAGAACACTCTTGGTAGCAAAACAGAAGTGGTCTGTTATTGCTTTGTCTGATTTCTGTTTGTTTACTTCTAAATCTAATCTACAGTTTTAGATTTATTTTGTTCACTGTAAAAGTATATATCTAAAATCACTTCTTTAGAATAGGGATACCAAAATAAGACTGATTGTGCAGATTGTTTCTGGGAATTTTTGAGCCTAGAAAAATTAAGTCTCTTCATCTTTTCACTGTTTAATTATTGAAACTAGAGAAATACAAATATGCAGTTCTAGAACCACTATATTGTATTTTAGCCCATCATAGTTTATTTGTACTCAACTGAAACCTAGAATCTATAGCTGTAGAGGGTAGGAGAGGCAGACAGGCCAGAATTTAAAAAGCTTTTCATGAAGATGTCTTATCAAAGCTCTAGTGGATGCACTACAGTTTTTTCCCCCATATTGTAATCTCACCAGCCTCCAATCTCTCTTGGCCATCTATGTCCCCTTTATCTCATTTCATGAGTCAGCCTTCAGAAGCAGTTCTTAGAGGTCCTGTTGATAAACTACCGTTTCCTGTCTCATTTCAACAACATCTGAGGGCAGTCTCAAGATATATAAAGCTTTTTTACTGCTTTGGAGGGAAATCAGGTGACTAGAGCAACCAAGAATGAAACATATTCAAGACAAGATAGTAACTGACAATGATTGCAACCATTTTATGCTGATATATGGATTTCTTAAAAATATGGTGAGAGCACTTAAATTAGCTGTAGTGAAAGATGCATAGAAAGGCCATTCTTAACCTCTCTCAGCCTTTATAGTTAGAACTAGGATCAAAGTCTATGACTTCAGTCTGTGGTTTTAATACAAAATGTAGCCTAGATTAAAGAAGAGATTGAGAGTTGTTATATATCTAAGGAATTCTTCAAGTAATATCCTGCCTGAGAGGGAGTGATTTGATTTAAAACTGGCCTGCAGATTTTAATTACTCTGGTGCTTGGAGAACTTTATTTTATTATCTTTTAAAAAGATGGATTATATCAAAATGTGCTTATTTAGCTTCCTATTTGCTTGACGCTTCCTTACAAAGCGAAACACAATATAACTCCAAAGTTTATTTTTCTGCAGGTTTGCAATGACCCAGAAAGGAGAATAAGGTCATATTCACATACCAGATTTAAACTGCTTGAAATTGGCTCCTAACTCCTTGCCTGGGATGTATATTTGGCCTTCCCTTTATAGTTATTCTCAGATGTTCTTAGGCTGCAATTCTATAACCCTACAAAGGGACTCTGGGATTTAATCTTTCAATTCTTCCTCTCTGAAGTCAGCAAAAATGAAGAGGCAGATCCAGGTTTGAGCACTGAGTATTCCTCGCTGGTCACTTTTGAAACAACAAACTCCAACACTTGTTAAAGGATTGGTGTGAGAATGAAGAGTGATGGATCCACTTAGGAGTATGTTGGACAATGTATGGAACAGCAGAATCCACAGTTCTGATCCCTCAATATGCCTTCAAGTCAGCTACTAATCGATCCCACTCCTGAAATCAGTTTCAGTGAGAAAACAAGTACAAAATAAAAACAAAATGGTACTGATGTGGTGAGACAATAAGTCACACATTCACCCTTTCCTTTGTTTCAATCTTCTACATTTATTTTATACAGCTTTCATATTTTAGGAGATTCCAATGCCTTCCACAACAAGAACTAGAATTGTTCTGCTAGTATCTCTAGGTCACAGTTAAACTACATCCATTTGTCTCCAACATATTCCACCAATGCTACCCAGAATGGTATGATTGGAACTGTAGGCCAACAAATTTGAAAGCTGACATGATGGTGTCCCCTATACATCTTTTTGCCTCCCTGAAATACCAGGAAAACAGGTAGTGTTCTGCATGCTACTACTGCTACATAATAGTGCATTATGAAAGGGAACTGAAAAGATAGTATCAATGGAATGATAATTGATTTTTAGATAAGATGCTCTTATAGATCCACTATAAGCAATTTTGAGAGGGGAATTACCCACATGTGGAGCCCAGGTCTCATATTTCCATGTATGTGTGAGGAATAATTTTTGGCCAGCAGTGGTGGCTTTAGTTGTTTGAGGAATAGGAAGCCCATAAGAAGGGGACATTTGCAACATATGAGAGACTGAGTCTGTTCCCAATTTGTATAGCTTTATTTTCTATGTATAGCTTCCCATTTTGTTCATATTCTCTCATAATATATTATTCACGCCTTTTATGACACTCATCTCTTCCTTGATAAAATCCGTGGGTCTATTCTCTTCACCCTTCCCTCCGACATTTCTGGCTTGCAGGATAAATCCCCCAAAAGTCTGAAATCATGAAAAAAGCTTTTTCTTTCTTTAACTGAAACATGTCTAGGCTAGCAGATGCTCCAAGAGGAAAAGATAAACAATAGCTCAAAATTGGAATCTGTAGAACAGGCAACATTTGCCTGATCCAGCTTAAATCCATCAGGTGAGAAATCTGCGTACATGTCCTTTGCTGTATTTTGCAAAGCAAGAGGTTTAAAATAAATATACAGTAACTGCGCACTGTGAGATAAATGTAAATATGAAATTATTTAAAGTAAATATTGCACTTCAGGATGGAAACACTGTAATAAGTTATATTTCCAAAGCTAATCGTAGTGGGGCAAACAGTTTAAGGCAGGAGAAAAATGCTTAAACTCCTCTCTCTTGCCCCAAACTGTTATTCACAATTCCCTTTTACGTGGTAAACTTCATTTCCAATCACAGGTCATAGCAGAAATAAATGAGGGCAGGCTAAAACAAATAGAAGCAACAGGCTAAGGTAGCATCAGAAATTATATATCTCCTTCCTCTTTGCCCTTATCAATCATCCCAGCCAAATGCCTCAAATGCATCATAGTGATAAAGGGCTAACTTTCAGAGGAAGATTCTGCCCCAGCATCTTCCTTGAGAGGAAGATTTAAACTGCTCCAGTTTAAAAGAAACTCCTGTCCAACTCAGAGTTGGTTGAGTTCAACAATTGAACTGATTTAGTTCTAACTCAATTACACTGTAAAACAAATCACACACACACACACAAAAAATCAGATTTATTTTTTTTTGCTTTGAACCAATAAAGTTTTGTAGTGCATGGGGTAATCTCATTTCCTATTGAAAGAAACTCTTGCCCTCATTCTGGTCCCTGACCTTCAAAAGTCCAAATTGATCCTTTTAAGGGAATGAATACTGAACTTAGCTTGACAAGCGTTCTGTCTTGTTTTTCTCATCTTTTCTGAAGTAATTATGTTGGCCACCCTATTGCTCCCTCATCACACCTCTGAAGCATCTGAACTTTTTTTGCTTAAAAAAAAAGGCAAATTCACCTTATTTGCTATGTATATACAGAATATAGCATGCAAATACCATAGATATTTTTGGATAGTACTTATGATGAGACACGTTCACTCCAATAACATATTTTCCCACAATTTCTGTGTTTTGTTTATACTAAATTCAGTTTTTACTTTTCTGGAAAAGCAGGACCTTGCCAAGTTAAATATGCACTACTAAATTCATTGCACTGGGCATGCAAATGCACTCTGTGAAAAGCTTTCCAACATTTCACATGATTAGCAACCAAGTTATTAATGTACCATATTAAATATATTTACAGTCTTCTCATTAAAACGGTATTTCATAAAAGACATTACTATATGAACTACCCCCCGCACTTCGGAGGCTCCCGGATTTGAAGACCTTTCGCCGGGAGCTGAAGACCTTACTCTTCCGACAAGCCTTTCCTGACTGAGGGGTTTTTAAATGGATTTTAAATTTTTAGGGGTTAGTTTTAAAAATGGGGTTTTAAAGAAATTTTATATATATATTTTTATATTTTTATGTGAACCGCCCCGAGTCCTCGGAATGGGGTGGTATATAAATTTAAATTTAATAATAATAATAATAATGTTGATTGAATGGGAAAAGCCTGTTCCCAGTCTTGTTTTATTACACTATGTACAGTCACAGACCCAAGCAAGAGTTAAAATACAAAAAAGTTTTCACTCACTGCAGAAGCAAAATAGACCTTGATTACATTGAGATAACAATGGCTTCTAACAGCAATTGCTATGGCATAACATCTGGCCACTTTTCTGGAGACTTTACAATGTTAGAAGCAGACAATTGCCTTTTGGAGCAGTCTGAAGAATTTGTGATTACAGGGAAGTTTAGTTCAATTCTCCAAGCCGATAGATAGGACAATCAGAAGTGAATGTGTGGCTATCTCAATTTTGATACCTAAACATATGCATAAGCTCTCGGTTGAGAAAAATTATTACCTCTGCCCATTAACACCGTAAAGTAAAGGGCGTCAAAGTGCAATGGCACTTCTACATGAGGGTACAATGATGTGCTAAAATGAGAGTGGCAAAAAGTGGATATGTGAGTTCATTATAACAGAAGCATGAGGGGGTTTGCTCTATCTCTTTGCACATTAAGATTAGCACTCTCTATTTAATAGTAGTCCTGTTGAAGGAGCACCATTTCCACATCTATCTTTTAAAAAGAGTTAATTGTGATAACCACAATTTTCATGCGAATTGTACAGATACATTGTTCAGGACACTATGACTGGATAAAGGATTATCTTGACTGAATACTTCATATTCATACTTGGGTTTGCCTTTACACAATGCATGGAGTAATTCAGTAGCTTTGGCTCAGGTTTCTGGATACATTTAAAAAAAATAGAATTGCAGGAAATGTTTTTTCTTCCTTTTTTTTCTTTTTTGTGTAGCTCTCAGATGAACAGCAGAACCCCTGTTGCCTGAGTTCCTCTTCTCTTGGGCTAATGAGTCATGAGTAGAATAAATAGCATTTGTGATCAATAGGTTGCAATCTATGCTCACATACACCCATTGTTTCCTTAGATTTTACTTTTGACTTCTAAGGCCTTTCCCTTGCCAAGCATAGCCAACGTTCACTTTTGTGGTGGCAATGCTGGCTCGAATGGAAAAGGATATGCACTCATTGTGCTTGACATCATTATTTTTATTATTATTTTGCAGAGACATGGTGCAACAATGCCAGTCGTTAATCTGATAAAATGTATGCTAGTAAGTGTCGTGTATGGTCCAGATGTTTCCCTGCTGATATATTTTGAAGGGCTGGGTATAGATTATTCATACAACATGATAGGAATGGGCATTTTCTTAACTTATATCTAGACAATTCTTCTTGCCTCAATATGGCAGATATGACCATAATGAAAGAAACTTTAAAAATCCCTGGGCAAGTGACAAGTGATAACAATGTAGTTACCTTTTGGTACCTCAAGTCCACTGACCAAAGCAGATGGCTTAACAGAATGGCTGATCCTATCATATGGTCTGCCATCCCCAGTTGGGTGCCTTCCTGATCTGTTAGTCTACACTTCCAAAAACAAGGGCAGTAGGATATGAGTACTTAGAAGTTGTTGGAAACCATATCTGAGCTGCTAGAAACTGTCTGATCCAGAGACTCTAGTTTGAACCTCAAGACCCAGATAATCGCTGGAAGAGCTTGAAGAATATATTACCTCTATGATGACAGAATTGCTCTAGCGGCCAATTTGGATCTAGGAGAAATGCAAAGGGCTGATGACAACCTTCCTGTCTTGGGTCCAGATGCCTTGAAAGAGCTCTACTTTCTGTATAATTCATCTTTATCCCTGGGATTTGGGTTAGAGGCACATTTGCAGCATTACTTCATAGCAACTCAAGTTTTATTTATTTATTTATTGGAATTTGTCAAACAAAAACTAGAACAATAATAAGAGAATAAAAATACAATGACAAGGGCGATAGGCGCATTATTGCACTTATGCACGCCCCCTCTATTGACCACTTAAGTATGAAATAAGGTCCACAGAAAGTGGCTGTGGGGAAAGTTCAACCTTTCCCCACAGCTCTTTCATGTGCACTCCCTGGGGAGCTGAATGGCCTATCTCCTTTCTTGGTTTTGTAAAAATGGCCCAAAGTAAAGCTTAGGAAGTGGCAGGTTAAATGCTTGTTGCAAAGATTTACCAGTCCTCATACCCTTAAACAGAAATATAAAGCTTTTCTCTTGTGCTCTCCAAGAAAAGCAGTAGCATTCTTCAGTACAATAGATTTCTTTTTTAATTAGAGAAAATCCAATTCAATTTCAATTCAGAATAGAGCTGGAAAGGACCTTGAATGTTTATGTTTATCTTAAATTATAATGCAATCTAACTTAAATTTAAGAAATGGGTATTTCAAAACATGATAATTTTGAACCATCCTTGCACAAATAATGAATACAAATACTTTGGATAGCTTTATTACAGCAGCTGTATTTGCCTTTTGAAATGAGCAGGTTTGGGTCACTTTAAAATACTTTTAAAAGATGTAAAAGATGTCTCATCCCACAGAAACTGAATGCTGTGGGAATTGTTAAAAGGGACCATCCCTCCTTTTCCAGAAAATAAAAGGAAAGGAGGCAGAAATACTTTCATTCCTGCATGACTCTGTTAATATAAACTAACATTAAAGATAGAGTTCCTGGTCAGAATGGGACAACTCAGTGTGGCCTTCTCAGTGTAACTAGCTCAGCACAGCCAGCTAGCCACCCCCAAGTTGCCTCTGTCAACTCACCACTGCCAAATCATCACAGGAAAACTGAACACAGCCAATTCACCATGGAGACAACTTGCTGCGGTCACCGGAAGGCAGACAGGTGGGCAACCCAGCAGGTGGGCAAAACACAGAGCAGTGCCAGCGACTGAAGACTTCCCACCAAAAGGAGAATGGACAGGTGAGCAAGTGGGTGGGAAGCCGGACAGTTGAGCAGCTGGGCAGAGTGCAGAGTGGTGGTGGTGGCCACAGTCTTCCCATTTCCACACACACACATAGCTACCACTGCCACTGTTGCCACACTGAACTGCAGGATGTTTGGAATTTTCAGCTGTTCTTGGCGGTAGCAATCAGTGGTGCAGGTGGCAGCCAGGATGTAAAAATGGGATAAGTCTGGCCTCCACTGCCTCCCCACCATCCACCCTGCCCACCACCACTGCCGTAAAATGCCCACAAGCTCCAAAGTGACATGAGCTTGGAGTGGCAGGAATGGTAACAGTGGTGGCAGGGGATGTGAAAATAGGAAGCCCCCAGCCACTGCCACTGCTCTGCACTCTTTCCATTCACTTGCTAACTCAGACAGCAACTCTCTCTCCGGCTGCCCACAGCGAGTTGTCCCCGCATCAAATTGGCCATATTCAATTCTCCTGTGCGGTCTTGGAGGCAGTTAATTGGCAGAAGCTGGACTAGCTATCAGGGCTAACAAAAATTGGCATGCCTTTGCAGCTACATTTGAAATCAATGCTCATCTTCACCCATTACTCCCTGTACCTATGACAGCTTTTTATTTCATGCTAGCACATTCCCCCCCCCCCCAATTTTCTCCCAGACATCTTCCATTCTTTCATCTTAGCTTCTGAACAATACTAGTTTCACATGTTCATTTCCACCATTTCATTAATAAATGAATTTAATATTCACATTTAATATTCGTTGATATTTTGATCCTTACTTAGGCATTTTGGTCCTCAGTATCATAGTGCTCCCCACTAATGTATGGCACTGTTATTTAAACAGTATTCATCATCATTCCTCTTTCATTTTATTTTTTGGTCGTGCAGTTGTGCTTCTGAAGCAATGTAAAATGTAAATGTATATGAGTCACTATACTTGCTATGGAGGTAGAAGTCAACCCTTGCCACATTGGCATTCATTTACCCTTACTCTTCTTGGATCAATGGAAGCTATAATCACGCATGACAAAGGCTGATTTTCATGTATTGGTTCAAAATGGTCAGACAAACTCTTGGGTGGATTTCTATAACAAAGAGAAAAGCAACTATTTTAAAATTTGATTTTTTTATTTCAGTGCCTTTCACATTTTTATATAATAGCATTGGTTCCTTTTTAGTTACCATCTTTTGAGTTGTATTGGTTTATTTCTGATTACATGCCTTTCACCAAATAAGAATACATTGGTTTTGCTATCTAACAGGAAGTTCTCTTTATAATTTTAACTCCCAGATTATTTTACTTTAACACTAAACCCCCCAAAATCATACAATAAACATAACAAAACGGCAGTCAGCTACTAAAGAACAATAGTGTTTTTTTGAGAAAATGCGTTATTTTCAGTGGGCATTCATAAGTGTAAGTCCATATTATTCACTCAATCAAGCAATTTTAAATGTGTAGTTTTATTTTGTCCATTCTACTACATATATTTTTCTAGTGCTTTCCCTGTAACAATGAGATCTGTGCTACTGTTCCCAATTTTAAAACACAATGAACCAGGTAACACCACTAAATCATATCTATAGCCTTTCATGCCAAATTTAACCTTATGATAAAGTATTAAATATAGGTTAACAACTTCTCTTTATGGGGGCTGATATTTCATGGAATATATCCTATTGCAAGTATAAATCAATATGTTTCTGATGTTTCAAACAAGTAAATTAAGATTGAATTTTCACTCTGAATCCCATCCATTTTCTGTAGCCCAAGGTTTTATTTAGGGCTGTTCTAAGGTCCTGAACTAGATTCTCTCTTTAATGTTTGTGGGGGTTTTTGGCACTAAACCTATTTTAGTGTCACAGTGTGACTCTCCAAACCACATCATAACAGATGGACATAACTTTATTGTGGAGAAGATAACCTTGCTGTGGGGATGGTCATATTAGCAGTTACCTTTCTAAAAAACTCAGCACAAATTGTACTGCAACTCTTCATGGATACAGTTCAGAGCATTTATAGAGCATCTACAGAAATTAAAAAGCAAAATGATAAGACGACACTGTTGGAAGAAACCTTCTTTGCCTGTTTAAATATTTAACGTGTTTCATAAGCATTTTTGTACAGTTCCATTTCTAAACAAACATTGTTAATAATCATTACTATAATAATACTATAGTACAGTAGTGACTATACCTTTTTTGGTGGAAAATCTTTTTACCATGAATATAAAATGGTATATGCAATATATTTATTGATCATCTTATGTTTACTATTGTAAATAAAAACAGAAGGAACAGAGTGATACACATGTCTAAGACAGTTTGGCGTGACCAGTCAGCATACTGGCTTGAATGATGGAAGTTTATCGCCTACCATATCTAGATGGAAAAAGCTGTTCTCCATCTTACCTTGGTATGCCAGAGATGGAACCAGAGAACTTTCACAAGCAATAAACCTAGCACAGAGCAGACCCTGTTTACCTTACTCAACCCAGCCATTACACCGTATGGAAAGACAGACACACGTTTTCCCAATGGAGAACATTGCAGGTGGGAAAATGTGATGCAAAGCAGTGTCCTGAAGAAACTAATGACACTTCTTATGCACCAACAAATGTGAAACTATTATGTTACTTTTAATTCAGAAAACTGTTGGAATACTTTCTATTTTTAATTATAGTTCCTGTATTATAGCCTTAGATAGGGGCAAGCAAAACCCTACCAATGGGTGTCAGGATATTCACAACACTCCCACAGACTCACTATTTTTAAAAATCATTTAAAAATATTTTTTGAAATGATGAAACTTGCATGAAATGTTGGCATTCTTAGATGAAATAGTTTCAGACGTCACATAAGAACATTAAAATCTTACCTTCATTCACGTAGGAATGTACAAGATCTTGTTAATGAGATCTTCCAAATCTCGTGAGTTTTGGGGATCTTGCAAGAGGCAACCATCATTTTTCAAAAGAGATGCTGGTGGAATCTGGTGCTTGTAAAGATTATTCTGTGTTAAGACTGCAACTTTGGCCAGCATTAGCCTGTTCTTTCTATCTAAGTGTACTTGCTGAAGGGTAAAAGTACTGTAGTTTACATTAGCTAGATAATACGTTAAATGTATAAATGGTATTAAATAGGTAAGAGATGATATGGATGAATAATTGTGTCACAGATGAATCACCAATGCAAGGAGGGTGAATTTTACCAATGAGAAGAACTCAAAAATAAGTACTTGAAGCAACTCCCTGGAGACATAGAAACATGACATCTTGATCACAACTTTTAACGGATAAAAATCCAATCATCTTATGTCAAGAGAGTTGCAATGAGGATTGAGGAGAGAAGAAATAAAAATCTTCACTGCCTGATGTTTCCGTATTCTGGATTGTTTCTATGGCCACAAGGTTTTTAAATAAAGGTCATATCAGATCAAATAAAGCAGAGAAGAACTGAAAGTTTAATTAGATCATAGTCAAAAAATAATTACTTCCTGTCCAGTAGAAGCTGCATTTCATTGCTTGGACCAGTCTATTATCTTCTAAAAAATAAAGATTAGACAGACCTGTACTTCAGACTGAATTGGGCAAAGTAAGATACAGTTTAATTTGGCTTCATAGCAGAAGTATACACAATTTATTCTAGAGTTTGGATAAGCAAAAAAGCTTGACATCAGGTGAAAGGATACTCAGCCGTGATGCCAAATGTATGTTTACATTCCAAGATTATCAGAGCCTGAAGAGCCAAGGGGAGTGCAATGCTGAAATCATATATTATTACAATATGCTTTAATTTTTCAGGCTGCAGTAATCCATCTGAAATTAGATTCCAACCGCTACATGCATTCATCTAATTTCTATCCTTTGATATTGTAATAAAAAATGCTTACAGCATCCCACCGATAGCAGTTTAGTATGCCAGAAAGTTTCACCTACTTAGGCAATTTCTTTCATTTCCTATTCCTGTAAAATTTACAGCTTTGGTCTTTCAGCCTTTCTCCTATGTCACAGTTGTTGATAGTTGCTAGATTTTACAAGATGATCACCCCATTGTTACCCGCTGTCCTTTGTGGTTGGCCTTTCTAAAAATAAGTTGCCATTCTTCCTGTGGCTCAGGAAGCATTGTAATACATTTTTATATTCATTGTTTGAATTGAGGGTCATTGACTCAGGATGCAATTTTAAGCGTTATTCCCTAGAAATAAGTTATTTCATATCATATTAATAGGATTTACTTTCACCAAAGCATGCTTAGAACCTGAACATAAATCAGTTCTGTTTCAGGTAAAATATTTTCTTACATTAATATCATTTCAGTGGAGGAAAATTACATACAAATTGCAAATATGCTTTCAGAATAATTCAGCCTGCAGTTCCAAAGACATTTATTTGGGAGTAAGTCAAGTCATTTTCAAGTTGAGCCCAATTCTTGGAGATTTCATGGCTCATGGATTATTATTTAGCTCATTAACAATATAGATATAAGATTAACTCCTTTCATATTTTTTTTAAAATTACCTGCCTAGCCTATAGCCTCAATGTTTTGCAGGGTCTTCTATCCAAGTGTTCACCAAATATGACAGTGGGTTACTTTTTGTGATCAGTCAAGGTCAGCTAGATGCTGCCACTTAGCTGACTACTAATTCATGAACATAACCATACATTCTGGGTGATTATGTATTCAGCATTTTCCTAGCCCACCTTTCATGTTGATACCCCTGACAAAATTTTGGTATGAAGTGACATACCAACACTCATACCAGAGCTCCAGTAACATCCTGGCCTTTGGAAATATCCAGGTCCACATGGCCTTCCAGAAGACCCAAAGGGCCTGTGCATATGTCAGGAGAAAGACTGTTGTATGAGACAGATTCCATAACAAAGAAGGCATACTTTCTAGGGTCCGCCAAATAACATTGCTTCACCAACAGAACCCAGAGCATGCTTACACAGCCATAACTAATGAGATGGACAGAAAATATTGGGAACAGGTAATCCTACAAGAAACCTAGGACTCTACTAGTGCTTTAGGGGTAACAAACAGCACCTTGAATTGCACTTGGAAGTCTAATGGGAACCAATGCAGCTCATGTAGAAGTAGTACTACATAGATATCCCACAAAGCACTCAATCTGCCATTGCATTCTGTACCAGCTAACAATTCCAAATGCTCTTCAAGGACAGCCCTATGTAGACTGCATTGCAATACTCTAATTGAAAATTGATTAAGGCATGAGTGATTGAGAAGTGCTTCCCAATCCAAGCATAAATGAAAATGGTACACAACATGTAATTGTGTGAAGGCCTTCCATTACTTGATCTTCAAGCAGAAGCTGTAAGTTCAGGAGGACCAACATCTGTAATAGACCTTAAAAGCCACAGTCACTCAGCCTTCTCAGGGTTAATCTGAAAGTGGAGTTCCCTATCCAAACCCACATGGCCTCAAAGCAGTGAGAAAGCATCTTAATAGCATCTCTTGGGATTAGCAGCTGAGTAGTACATAGCCCATGCCCAGATATTTTATATAGATGTTATAGACGACCAGAGAGGTAATGGAATGTAGGCCACCCTCAAAGCAGATGCCCAGGACTAGATTTCTTCCCCACATGTACACTGACTGGAATCAGTCCTGGAGGAAAAATGAGAACCATCAAAGAAATATGCATCTCCTTCAGTGGAACATTAACAGGATTGATGGTATTAAAAGCCACTGAGAAATCTGGAAGTTTTGGGTGCTTAATTATCTGCTCCTCCTTCAGAAATGCACTGCACATGTGAATTCTTCCAGAAGAGCAGCTCCCAGGGGTCTTTCAGTCTCATGGAAAAAAAGCTTCTCCCTCTAGGCCAGGCATGTCAAATTCAGGTATGTACTGGGACTTTTTTCCTTCACTAAACCGGGCATGGGCATGGCCAGCATGTGGCTCATCTGGCCGGCGGGCTGGGAGTTTGACAGCCCTACTCTAGACAAAGACTATACTATGGAATATTGGACTAATTCCAAAGTACGGTGGTTGCAACCAAAGCTCCAAAATCATGGACTGGGATGGGAGAGGACAACCCATGCATAATCAGATGGCAAGGTGAAGAGAGAGTAGCAAGGAAAAATGTTTCTGGGGCAGCCATGGACAAATGGAAAATCCCAGGATTTAGATATCTGCCTAGAGAGCTCCTAACCATGCACCTTGCATGTAAGTGAGAATTGGGTACAAACATGATTGTAAAATCTTGGATACAGAAAGTCCTCAGGAAGAAGGATGTGCCTCTCACCAGGTCACCCTTAAAATGCATATCCAGCAACCTTTGCAATGATTCTGATTTCAGAATAGTTCAGCTTTTCCCAGGCTGAAACCTTAAATATGTTTAACTATGACATCCATTATCCCCACCAGCACAGCCATCCTTTTCTTCTACAGTAGTATGGCTCCTTTATGATGTTATTAGCATGATGGATGATCATCTGAACTTATGTTGCCTCAGCCTCTAAGCCCCTCTTGACTTGGCTGCATCATCCTGATTTGCCAAAATTGTAAATGCCTAGGATTGCCATTGACACACTGACATATTTACTAAGTGGCTTTATAGTCATTGAGCCTTGAAGAACAAATACATTTTAAAAAAAAAGTTAAAGTCTTGTGACCATCCATTCTTCTTACAAGCAAAGACAAACTGTCTAATGATCTGATTCTGGAGTGACTGAGAGTTGCTACAGAAGTCAAATCTTGAAAATTGGAAGAAGGAGCTCTAGTCTTCTTTCACATTTTCAGCTGCATCAAGTACATAAGAAAGGAAGAGGAAGACATTTAATGAGTGCCACTTCCCTTTTAACTAGACAGTAAATTTGCATTTGTATGAAGGAGTGTGCTCCTAATTTATCACCCAGTCCCTCATTTTATTGCATTTTGTTTATTATTTGTTGTATTTTATTTATTATTCATTAAACTTCCCAATAACTAGAGGTCTTTATGCGAAAGTGTTTTGGAACATAAAAAATACAAAACAATCCAAAGTGCTGGCTTATGCACACACAATAGCAAATAATGAAAGCAGAACAAATATTAAGAGGGAAAACTCTGGACAGGCGGGCAGAAGCACTCTCTTCAGAAGCCAACCTTTAGTTAGAGATCCAACCATGGATTTT
Organism: Oxyrhabdium leporinum; assembly: GCA_032468155.1. Lineage (NCBI taxonomy): Eukaryota > Metazoa > Chordata > Lepidosauria > Squamata > Cyclocoridae > Oxyrhabdium > Oxyrhabdium leporinum. The sequence goes on from JANHFL010000003.1 coordinate 481,925, forward strand.
TCTTCCATGATTATGTCTTGAATTCACCCAGTAATAAATTAGGTTTGCATTCAGTGCCAGCTTCAAATCTGCCATAATAGAATCACCCTTCAGGAGAAGTTGCAAAACATATGTTTCAATTCAGATAAAATCTAGCCTAGACAGGGTTCTTCATTTTGGTTTCATGAAGAAGGTACTTCTTTCCAGTGGCAGGAGTATGCTGCTGGGGGCTCTCAGGAGTTCGGGCGGACCCTTAGTGAAGATTCTATGGGGTTCATCGAACCCCCAAATCCTACTCCTGGCTGGCCCCGCCCACCGCACCTTGCC
>JANHFL010000003.1:482330-495705 GCA_032468155.1 Oxyrhabdium leporinum
ATTAGGTTTGCATTCAGTGCCAGCTTCAAATCTGCCATAATAGAATCACCCTTCAGGAGAAGTTGCAAAACATGTGTTTCAATTCAGCTAAGATCTAGCCTAGACAGGGTTCTTCATTTTGGTTTCATGAAAAAGGTACTTCTTTCCAGTGGCAGGGGTATGCTGCTGGGGGCTCTCAGGAGTTTGGGTGGACCCTTAGTGAAGATTCTGTGGGGTTCATCGAACCCCCAAATCCTACTCCTGGCTGACCCCGCCCACCGCACCTTGCCCCTCTCACCCCACCTCGCCCCTCCCGAGAGTCTCCACACAGACCATTTTGGATGCAGATAAGTGCAGGGTGCATGCGGAGGCTCAGGGAGGGCGAAAAATGGGACTCCCAGAAGTTTGGGAATGCTGGAAACAGGCCCATTTCCAGCCTCCAGACAGCCTCTGGAGGCCGGAGAGGTTGAAAAACAGGCCTCCCAGAAGTTCAGGAAGGCTGGAAATGGGCCCAGAAACCCTCTGGAGCCCGGGAGGGTGTTTTCGCCCTCCCAGAGGCTCAAGGAAAGTTTTTGCCCTCCCAGAGGCTCAGGGAGGGCAAAAACACCCCCCCCCCCCCACCATGGGGGAGGCTGACTAGATCACGCCCACCATCGCTACACCAACCCAGCAATCAGGCAGCGAACCCGTTGCTGAAATTTTTGAAGCCCACCCCTGCTTCAATTGGCAGTTACAGCGCCACCATCTTGATTTCTTTTTTTAAATACATACACATACCAGCAGAATCTCCTGCTTTCTTACTTATTTTTAAATGTATGTTAAGTCTATTTTAGGATTTGGGTTACAAACTTGGCATATCCTACTTCAAAATGCTGGAAACCATTCTTCCCATTTTTGAGAAATTGTGTTTGGAGCAGATTCAGTTGGATACGAAAAAGAAGTTGAGGCATACAATATATGTCCCTTAATAAAAGAAACCACCCAAGCTTTGAAGAGAAAGTATGAATAGGAAGCCAGCTGATGGAAGAGATTTCATGGCTAACTGTGGGAACTGAAAAAATATAGAACTCAGAAAGTGATATTGGAGTGAGACACATGGTATGCAACTAAACAAAAACAAATATAATTGGAAACTGGTCTTTCCAAAGAAAACATGCCATACACAGAAGCAAAAGCCTTTTCAAAGAGAACTGTCTTTAAGGTGATATCAAGCAGAGCACAAATCCATGACCACTTTGAGGAAAATGCTGCCCACTTCACCCTGCTTTAAAGTCTCTGCCAAGGTGTTTTAATCTTCACTTTCACTTTGCAAAACAGATTTTCTTGAAATAGCAAACTGAGAACTTGGTTATAGATGCTTGCATAATCTTCAGTGAGAAAGTGGCTCCTTTCTGATTCCCACTATTAATTCTCAGTAGATTACATCAGGGCAAACAGCAAAGTTAAATGGCAGAAGAAATTCTACCATACATTAATCACAAGGCTAATTTATTAATTTGCATTTCACTTATATCTTGAGCCTTGAAAAAAGTTTATTGATAAAGTTTGCTCTCCTGCCTTTCATACAGGACTTATCAAATCCTCAGGCAGCAATCAACTGTTTGGCTAAATGTGCCTCTCTCAGAATTAATGCTACTATGCTGGTAATCTTTATTTAGCAAACAGAATTGGGATGGACAACTCAATCATTAAGTGAAGCAGTCACTAAGTGAAACTTATTTTAGCTTTTTCATGATTCACTGACCTGGGAAGGCTGTAAATGCAAAGATTGATCATAACATTACTTTTTCATTACCATCATAACTGAACAATTACTAAGTGAGGCAATCACTAAATGAGGACTACCTATATAGGCAGAATAGCAAGCCTTTTGTATCATTTCCCTTTGTTCTTGCCTCTCACTAACAACAATTATCCTTAGTTAGTTGTTTGTTTGCAGTTCTTTAGGACTTCATCTTGTTTTGTGGAGAATCTTGGAGGTAAAGCTATTCTTTCTCAATGAAAAATTATTGATTAGTTTACTATTTATTTTTTCTGCTATGGTTGAAATTCCTTTCTTTTTGACTGTTCCTTACTCAGCATAATGACAATGGTAAGGATTTCCACCCACGTGTGTATCCAGATAACTTTCTAAGTGCAGATAAAATATGTATTTGACATCTTTTTATTAATCCACCATAACCCTATGCAACATTACCAGCATTTTAGCCCATTGATTTCAATGGTGTGATTCAGCTCATGATATTCTGTCCTTGAAAATGGTCTCAGCTCAGCTGCTTTATGTTAAGGATAAAGAAAATGAAACTTTTCATATCTGTGATTTGACAACAGTAACCATGATCTAAAGATAATAATTTAGAAATTTTGCTTGTGTGCACATTAGGTACTTATATCCACTATTCTAAGAATTTAGCCAATATGGAGAAATTCTTTTCCAGAATGTCCAAAACTGACTGTAAATACAATGAACCAAAACATTTTTGCTTTGAAAATATGAATCAGCAAGAGATTCCTTTGGTTGCATCAAGTCTAAACTTACACTAGAATTGGAATTCAAAGCATGGGTGAGTCCTAAAGGCAGGGTGTTTTCTTCAGCACACACACAGGGCTCCCTTTCTCTCTCTTCAGAGCAAACTCCTTCATCTCACTTCTGTCAAAATCAAGATGTGCCAGTTACACTGCTGATTTATCATGTCAGAGAAGACTTCTCCCTGAGAAGTGCTGGGTTTCAGGTTTTCATTCTTCCCCAGCTATTAGTTTCACTACCTCATCTGTTGCACTCTTTCATACACACTGTGGCAAAACATTTTTACTTAGTGACTCAAAGACATAGGAAATTTTCCATTCAGTGGCCCCAAGGCCTGGTCAGAGAAGTGTGAAGGGTTGAGGGTGGGAGGAGAAGTTGAGAAACATTTGCCATCATTCCCTGCTGGGTTAAAGTTCCTATCAAGAAAAAGCAGATGCGAAAAAGAGAAGACTGACTTATGAATCTTGTCTTTGTTTCACTCCTCTTTTTCACCTACCCCCAAGGAAAAGTAGATTTCTGTATAAGGAAAATATTCGATATGCTTCCCCTGTTCTGTATTCCAGTATTTCCTTCAGAGGCACCTGTAATCTCTGGTGGCATGGGGTAGGGAATAAAATTACATTTAAAAAAAAATTAACACTCTGAATTGAGATTACTCCTAAATGCATACAACTCAGAGATTACAAGTTTGATCACAACTTGTAGTTTTCTGAGAATCTGGTTTTTCACGTTAAAAGTCGGAGAGCCAGTCTGGAGCAGTGGTTAAGGTACTGGCCTAAAAACTAGGAGACTATGACTTCTAGTCTTGCTTTAGGCATGAAAGTTGGCTGGGTAACCATGGGCCAGTCATTCTCTCTCAGCCCAATCCACCTTGGGATTATTGTTGTAGGGAAAATAGGGAGAGAAAGATATTGCCTTTGTTTGTGTATTGTAATTAAACCTATATGCCATGCACCTTGCCAAACATTCAATAAAAATACCATATAAAACATTAAAAAATAATAGAGACTGTACACTTAAAATTCAGTTAAAGTTGGCTCTGGAGAAAAGAGTCAAACCAACACAAGACTGTGCAGCCTAGCCCCAAACCCCATGTCAGCGTTCCAGCTAAACAACCCCAACTCAATAAACTCCAAGACAGACAATTCCTCAAAGTTCCATTTTATTAGAGTTGTCTTATTGGCACATCTGGGAAAACCCGAATCTGAGAACCCAAAAGAGAATTCAAAATCCATCCCCCTGCACCCATGTGTCCATCACATGGTCCAATCTATTCTTCGTTCCACTTAGAGACATCCCCATCCAGGTGCAGGGTAACAAGTCCTTGACTCGATGAGAAAGAATGTTATGTCTACTCATCTAATCCACTCTGAAATCCCCCCTCTCAATTTCCCAGGCACTAAATGTGGCAGTTTGGAAGCTTCCTTGTAAAATATAGCTCCCAAACCTGACACCCCATAGCTGAGCCAAAAGGACACCAATGGTATTGAAGGCCAATGAGGGGTCAAGGAGAGCAAAGATCACTTGTTGATGATTTCTTGCCAGAGATCATCAACAAGTGCAACCAATGCTGTTTCTATCCCATAACCAGGTCTGAAACCTGATTGGAAAAGATCCAGATAATCCATTTCATCTACAACCCTCTGAAGCTGCCATGCAACCACCTTTTCTATCATCTTTCCTAAAAAGAAAGGTGGGAGACTGGACATAAATTGTCCAAACAGATGAGATCAACAGATTTTTTTTTCAGGAGGTGGTAAACCAGGGCCTCCTTGAAAAGTCCTGGAAACATTTCCTCCTGCAGTGAAGAATTTTATATATAAATTATATATACATATATATATATAAAATTTCTCACCCTTATTGCATTCACAGAGTGTAGTCAGGTGGCCCTGTTCAGGGACAGGAGGGCTCAGTTGATATCTTCAGGGCCATGCAGAAGAATTTGTGGAGCATTTGGCAGACAAAGTCATGTAGATCTATTCCAAGTTGAAATCCATGCGTAATACAGGTTCATTAGAGATGTCTGGGAACAGTTTTATTCTGTTGGAGATTCTGGCTGGTGAAAGCCTGTGGGTTCAGACGGTGAAAATTCTTCATTGCAGGAGGAAATGTTTCCTGGACTTTTCATGGAGGCCCTGGTTTACCACCTCCTGAAAAAAAATCTATTGATCTCATCTGTTTGGACAATTTATGTCCAGTCTCCCACCTTTCTTTTTTAGGAAAGATCAGATTTCTCATATATATATATAAAACCTGATTGGAAAAGATCCATATATGTGTGTGTGTGTGTGTGTGTGTGTGTGTTTGTGTGTGTGTTTGTGTATATATGTATGTATGTATGTATGTACGTATATATTAGTTAAACAATTAATGAAGTAGGCCTTGATAGTACCTCTGTAAAGTCTGGTCAGATTTATCCCTTGTTTTCCTCCAGTAGTGTTCTAGAACTGAAGAAGCCTTTTGGATGAAAAATGAAACATTTTTAAAGGGAAAAAAATGAAGCCCAGTTGACTTTTGGAAACAGCGTCTTTGGGACAACCATGACCTTAATGATTGAGAATCTCCATAGATCCTGTCCAAAGCTCCAGTTTCCCTTTGGTTCCAGGACATAACTAGAGCAAGAACTGGGATACCCCCCAGTTCTTAAATAATGGGGGGAGAGCCAATTTTTTTTTTTTAAAGTCAAACCAAAATGGATACAGTCATTTGCTTAAAATTATACTGGAGTAGAGCTAACTGCTGACATTTTTAAAATCAAGAAATAATGTTTTAATCAATGAGTCAAATATAAGGTATTCAAAATGTCCTTGACATAGTTTATCTAGACTGCAGAATCTACATAACTATGAGAAAATTTACATCCTTTCCAGGCATACCATGCCCACGTGTTTCTATTGTGTTTGTCCTTGCCTGTATCCAATGACCAAATGAGAACCCTAAAATGGATTAATGCCTCATACAAATCAGCCATATGCTTCTTGACTCAGCCAAGGACAATTGGGGCATTTTTTTTTATGGCCAAGAAAATATTTAATATGTGTTTTGAAGTATTTTGGATCTCACAAAAAACTTAAAAGATGGAAATCTATGACAGGAACAAAAAAAAAGAGTTCCCATGGTTTTTAAAGGTCATTGCTCATCATCATCATCAGGTGTAAAATCAGAATTAAATACACCCGGAAGTATCACCATAGAAGACAGTATGCAAATTAGATGATGTTATTCATTTTGCATAATTTATATCACACCCAGAATCCAGTTTTCCTTGGCAGAGGATTCCGTTTGCTTAGGTACACAATTAAATTAAGAAAAACACAAACAAAACATAAAATGCACCCATACCCTGACAGAAGCACTCAATTCACACCATGAATGATAGCACTGAGATCCAGACAGTGAGATGGCTCCATCCAGTAATACATTTCAGCAATATATGCCCAAACATGTCCCTAGAAAAGCTTGGGATTTAATGAGTAAATATCCCCAGATACTTACTCAGAGGCTGAATTTAAAAGCACATATTTCATATCCAGGACTGTCCCAAGATACTTTGTTATACAAGTGTGTGTGTGTGTGTGAGAGAGAGAGAGAGACAGAGAGACAGAGACAGAGACAGAGACAGACAGAGAGAGAGAGAGAAACACTTTTAGATGCACCCTATGGGTAGCAGAATCAAAATCATTACCTTTCTATCACTGAATGTGCCATTCATTTGCACCATGCCAACATTTCAGCAAAGATTATCACTTAGTCCAAATTACAGTTTTGTCCAATCTAAGAAGAGGAAATTAACTCCAGAAGAGGAAGAAGAGAAAATGGAAAACAGGAAAGGAGCTAACTGCAAATTACTGCCATGCATCTTTTGCTACCCGTGTATCTATTACCAAAATTAGAGCGGAAAGCAAGGCAGTGCAAATTTATTTTATGCATGCAATTTTAGCCACTCTGAATCTTGGGTAATCCTTAGTTTAACCTAAATTGGTAATTGAATGGGAGACTATCAGGAAATTTTAAGACTATAATTAAACTGGGAAGGTAAAAATCTGGAGGAAACCAGACATCTCCTTAAAAATCATTTGGATTTGAGCTTAATTTATGCTGCTATTCAAATGCACACATACTCTTTTAAATACATGGACAAGAAGTACATATCTGTAAAGCAAATAGGTTTGAAAATATATTTAAAAATTGCCGTGCCCATGTAAGCAGAGACATATGTTTTGAAGTTGGGTTCCCAGACAGCAGGTTGTTCTATCAATACAGCATCATTTTATGTCTGGCAAAACCATAGTTTGTTCTGATGTTTTTTCCTCTCAATTTCCCCCTTCCTATCTTTGTTCATTTGGCAATCATTGAAAAGGAGGCGGCAAAAAATAACAAGCCACCAAAATTTTCATAGCTGTGATAAAAATAGTTATTTTGATAAGATTTGTATGGCATCACTCAAACTGTCTTCAGGCAAGTTAGCTATGCACTGAAGAGCTGCTAGGCATGAAGAAACGGAGAAAGAAATAAAAGAATTGATTCTTTTAACTTCAGAAGGATGTCCCTATCAGCATAGCTGGGGGCTAAGAGCAGAAATTACAGAAAGATGGGGTTCAGAGAGCATCTGAAGAGAAGGTGGCTCTGAATGGTATCTGCAATGTAAAGGGCAGGAAAGTCCAATGTTTTAAGAGCTTTTCAGCGTAGGAGCCATTCTGCAGTTACGTCACATGGAATTATCCTGATCTGTTCTACATAGAAAGAAAAGCCTCAAGGACAGTTCCAAAAAAGTGGTTAATTAACACATATGTCACAGATGTTGGAGTATTCATAAATATTCCAGCTAGTGATGGATAGCAGGATAAACCTGAAGCACATGCCATAAGTTCTTTATCTCCGCAGCTATCCAGAAGTTGGGTATTTACAGAAAATCACAGCTGCATATGCTTTTATGCCATGACCATATGTTTTATTATTTCACCCAGATGTAAACCATAAAACAGCTTTATCTATTTTGTGGTTTGGCAGAATGCTAATAAAATAAGCTGTAAATACCTAATTTAACAGCTCTGCTCTGAATCTTTGGGTTTTACTGATAGTGAAAGTGCTATTTAAAACTGAAAATGAACTCACTCAGATCCTGCCTTGGCCTATCCAGTGTCTTCCAGATATGAAGGACTATAACTCTCACTCTGTCCAGCTGGCAACAGCTCAATACATCTGAGGAACAGCATGTTGGGGAAGGATGCACTAATCTAAAAATCTTTTGTTGCATGTGAAGCTGATGAAAAACTCCATCATTTATGGTGTGCTTCTGAGATATGATAGAAAGGTAACACACCACTCTAATCAAATCTGTATTTTCACAATGTAAATAGAACAGTTTTTGTTTTGTCAAAGTGTTTTCATTTATTTTTCAAATTAATATAGCTGTCTGTGTCACAAAAGTGACACAAAATGGTAGCCTCTGTTTTGTAAACATGTCTGTTTGACCTGATTCTTAAAGAGAACTTTTTTTGCTACTTCTTTTTTTAGATTTCCTATTTCCTGTAAAATAAATAGCATTGTGTTCTCTGGAGTCCAGCGTTATTGATATTCCTTGATCACTATAGAAAGACATGTTATTTTTTTATATATATATATACAGAAAAACTGCTTAGTTTCTTTCCTATTAGTCTCTTTTTTGGGAGGCCTTTAATAAAAACAAGAATATGATAATGTGGGAAAAAGCTTTATTGTGTTTTTCAATTGCATTTGAGTTCTTAAAAAATATCAGTACAGCATAGTATCTTGAGAAAAATCTATAAGGAAATATAAATAGATAAGGGCAAATGTTTCCAGAAGCTAAGTTTGTTTACTTATCAAGTTTTCTAAGCTTGCTCAGAAAAACAATTCTATCCCATGGATAATTTCCAGATCAAATATACTGGATTCATATGCAGAATAAGAATGCCATCTTACAGCCACTTTCTTGATAGAAAATGGGTTGAATGGGTCGCTCCTAAATTAGGTTATTCGTACTGTAAATTCACAGATCCTGTTGGAATCTAAAGGACTTATTTGCAGCTAACTTCTTCCATGGATTCCGATGAAATTTAAGTTATGGAAGCAGTGCTAATTCCCACATATGCTGAGCCATTCCCCTTTGAAGAACCTTTCTGCAAGGATAAAGCTATTTCTAACTGTTTTTCAGAAGGTATAGTGTTTCCAAATATTAATGTTCTGGAGTTAGGTCAGTGGTAACTCTGGATCCAAAGCTTTTTGTTTCTCTTCTGTGTCAAAAGCCCATATATCTTCTAAATTAAAACCAAAAAAGACTATGTTAAAAGAATTTGGAGAAGACAGCCACTTTTTAGAAAGCTAGTAAGACTAGCTTGTATAGTTTGAGATGTAGAACAAATTCAGCATAGATCAAAGATATTTGCAGGAGAGTCAAGATGGCAGCCACAGCCAAAGTCCCATGATACCTGTAAAAAGGAACAGGATTTTGATTGTACAGCTACCATTTTGACTTTTTTGACACAAATTCCCCTTCTATGGACACCTATAGGAAAGATAGTACATTGTTTAATTTTATTTATATGACTGGAAATGCCTGAAATAATGACATAATTTTCCAGTTTTCTTTTTCCATTGACTGGTGTGGTTTTTAAAAAAAAAAAAAAAGCAAAAAAAAAGGTAGTTGATGATTTGGTTGAAACTGAAGTTTCTCATTTTTTATCTTATTAAGATTTCTTTTTCTCACAATCAGGAAAACACTTCTAAAAACAAATCTGTTCCTCACTATATGAAACACCATAGACTGAGATGATTCTGACTTTAAAAAAAAAAATAGTTCCATTCAGTTGCATGCATTATAATTTCTCTATCCCTTTCACAACACCCCGTCCAAATATGAATTATGATTGACGGAAAATAACAGTGTTATTTTTGGAGTTGTGCCAGATTTTAAACAACTTAATAGGCAGATTTAAATGTGAAATCACATAGGTTAAAGCCAAGGGAATTCAACAACTGCCAGAACGTAGTCCCACAAGTGTTTGTGAAAACTGTTTAAATCTTTACTGCTTCATCATTTTTATGTCACTGCTGAAAGGGTAAGGCACAAAATGCATGTCCTATGATAAACCCTTTCCCTGTTGCTTACCACGTCTCAACAAATGTAGAAAAGGGATGGAATTTAAAAAAAAGACTTCTCTCCCCCCACACACACCAGGCCCATGCGCTGAACATCTGCTTCATGCCCTTCTCAACCAGATTCGTTCCACTGCTCCATTTCATTGAAACATCTGTCATTTACATCAAGCAGTTGACAAATTCTCCATGATGAATTCCAAAAGCAAACCTGCCAAGTCCTTAAACATCATTTGTACAGACAAAGTGAAAAACAGTACCCCAATCTGCTCGAAGGTGGCAACTCCCAAAGACCCAGAGTAGAAGCCAAAGATGCATTCTGGGCAGAAGATAGTTAATTCATTCCAGCAAAGGCTCTTCATTTTCACACTCTCCCTCTCTCTGACTCCTATATTTAATGACTGAAAATCGTTCTGCACATAAAAGACAATCATGTGTTATTGAGAGTCATTACATGGCTATTGTTTAGCAAATGTGTTTATCTGCTTAAAACACTGGAAGTTTCCAGAAAGCATCACATCCTTAGATTTTCACCAGCTTGTTTTTTTTTTTTAATGTTTCTTATAAAGAAGCTTTGCATTGGCATTCAGGAGCAAAACCTCTGGTATCTTTTGCTATATTGCAGTGCAATATCAGGAAAGAGAATAGAATTGCATACAAAGGCCTATAGATAAGCACACATGAACACACACACACACACACACACACCCAACAAGCCTAATTATTGCAAGAACTCATGGGGGACTGTTTTGATCTTGGGGAAATTAAAAGAGGGAGACTTTTCAGGATAGCAAAAATGTATGTTTTAAAGAATTCCACCAAACAAATGATAAGCCCAGATTTCTTGCAACCACGTTACTTTGTATAAAATGTAATTAATTTATATATATTTTTAATTGCAGGGTTAAATTCTAAGTTACCAACTCTTATAATTAGTCCACATCTCTAATACTTTGATGCATTAGATGTCATCAAATTACTTAATCAAATTGTTGCACACTGATGTCTTGCCCTTGAAGATGTCAATGGGAAGGTACAATAATGTCCCTTACCAGAGCCACCTTTGTATTTGTCCAGACCAAGGTTTCTCAACCTGGATCACTTTAGGATACGTAGACGTCAACCTCCAGAATTTCCGGCCAGTGTTGCTAGAAGTTGAACTCCAGTTCTGGGAGTTGAGAAACCCTGGTCCAGACATTGAAGTTGAGTCATGCTACAGTGACTCATGCTACAAAACTGCTCTATCTCACATCTGGTATCTCAAGCTTTTTGTGTCTGCAAATTCACAGACCAATTTCAATCAGCAACAAGAGAACAACTATTGCTGAATCAATCTATTGAAATATCTAGGAGGATTGTGAAATTCCTAATTGTTGCTATTACCTTTAGAAGCCTCCAAGTCTGTCCTACAATTATTTAAGCCTAGGTTCCATTTTGCATCTTTCTTTACAAAGATTGTCATATATATGTACACACACACACACACACACACGTATGTGTGTGAGAGATGAGGGGGGTTTTGTGTGTGTGTGGTGGTCTTGTCAATCCCTTCTAGAAGGTATTTGGTGCAGTCCAATCCAGTTACAGTAATGACTTTTTTTTGTTATATATACTAGTCATGAATTTTTAATGTTTATGTTTTTATTTCTCTGGTCTTTGAATGTTTATTAAATAAATAAAATACATGTTTATTATGATTTTGAAATGATTTATGAAGTAGATTGTCTTAATCAATACTTTTATGGGCAACATGGTAAGTTTTGCCTTGCTGTTCCATACTTCATGCTACTAAATAAGGTTGATTCAAACTAATAAGAAAAAGATAAATCTTTTTGGATATTCTTTTACCAGGCAACAAGTCTGATTAATATTACAATAATCGTTACAGGAAATCATGTTTAGGGTTTTCTAAGTCATGGACAGAAAGCATCCTCTGCATAATAAGCAGTATTCAAATGAAATGGTAGTGTTAAACCTGTATCCAGCTGCACTATTTCAAAACATAGACAAGGCCAGAGGGGTGGGTCCACTTCCATTCAAAATGCCTCCAAACCAGAGCAATATTACTCAGTTTTCTAGTTTTTCTATATGTATATAGCATAATTTACTCTGCATGTTTGATCCCCAAATGGCATCTCAGACTTTTGAAACTGGATGACAGTCATTCATGGCTGAAATCTCTTCATCATTATGGTCAGTCTGTCAACATACTGCTTGTTGTAGATTCCATTTCCTAACAATAGAATTATATTGCCAGTTCCAGACCCCAAAAGCTATAATTTTGAAATATTAATTATCATGCATACTATTTTTTATTTCAAGCCAATTATTATTAGCCACTCTTTCTGAATATAGTGAGTTACCCCTTACATATCCTGGGTAAAGATAGAATATTAATATTTTCATATATGCAGAAGAGGAGAAGGTAAAGCACTGGATATTTGACCAACAGACCAACTTTGGAGCTACAATTCCAATAAATCCAGATTTTCAATATCAAGCCCTTTTTCCTTGTTTCCTGGAAAAATGCTACTGTCTGGACTCTTTTATTGCTTCCAAAAAGACTGATTTTGGAAAAGGAAGCATGTATCGATAATGAAACATGTATCGATAATGAAAAAGAAAGGATTTGTCACTGTGCCAGGAATCCTGTCTTTTTAAAGAACTTAAATACCGAGTTTTATTTTTGTTCCTGTTGATGGTTCTAAAACATTAAACAAAGTAAAGCTTCTTTTTAAGGCAAAAACTAATGAACCTAACTATCACAAGAGTGTTTCAAACAATGAAAAATCATTAATTAATAATAATAAAAAAGAATCTCTCTCTTTAAAAATTAAGTGGAGTACCATTAAACTATTTGGGTGGGAAGAAGAGTGACAACAGCATAGCATAACCATTGTTAGTTGACATAGATCACCTGTCACACTTGATTCCTAGAGTGCATATTAATTGCAATTTGCCATTTTGACCTTTGGTTCCATTTGTCAATTAATGACAGAGCAGGAATCTAAATTTTGGTGGGTGGAAAAGCATACCAGAAAATTAGGAAGAATTGCATGAATGAGGAGAAGGGAGTATTAGGAGAAGCAAGAACTTATCTGCAGTTGAATATTAGAACATCAAATTCAACTGGTTTCCACAGCAATAATTACCATGATTAGAACTGTAGAACTGGAAGTATGCCATAAATCAGAAATGACAGCACATTCTGAAAAATTGTTTCTGAAATTAAAAGTAGAAAAGATTAAAAAATGCAAATTTATTATTTCACTCATCAGGCATACACAAACACATATCTGAGAAGCAGTGATTAGTTTTTCATAAGGTTGTAGGATATACTCTCATCTTTTGTGCTTCACAACTGTCTTCAGTCCACCAGAAACTACAGATTGCAAGAAATAGAATTACTGAATACTCTATCATATTAGCATTAGCATAATTTTTTGCGTCTCTAAACTATTTGCATTAGCTATCTCCTCTGATCTTCTGTGGTGTTTTGCAGAGACAAAACAGAAGAGAATATATAATGTAGGGTTTCTAGAGTTCTGGAGAAAAGATTGGATTTATATCTATCAGAGATAAACAAAAATAAGTAAACAATATTAAAATCAGGATGGGCAATGTTTCATTCACTTGAAGTCATATTTAATACCTGGGAACAGGAGAGGCATTGGGTTTATTTATTTATTTATTTATTAGTTTAATTTATATACCGCCCCATTCCGAAGACTCGGGGCGGTTCACAGCAGC
>JANHFL010000003.1:495805-507932 GCA_032468155.1 Oxyrhabdium leporinum
CGGGGCGGTTCACAGCAGCTATTTAAAAACAGTACAAAATAAATTACTTTAAAAGCTTTAAAAACCCCTCAGTCAGGTTCTGTAAAGTGTAGACATCCCACCTTCATTTTTCAAACCTGTGGATGAGATTTTGATTTTTAAGAAAGGTTTGGGAAGATTTCTTTTTAAAAAATACCATGATGTAGCATAGGGGTGTCAAACTCGCATCATCACGGCAGCGTCACATGACATACTGGGACTTTTTTCCCTTTCGCTAAACTGGGTGGGGCAGAGCCAGCACGTGATGCATCCGGCCCAAGGGCTGCAAGTTTGAAACCCCTGATGTAGCATCTTAAGAATTATATGTAGTTTGCATCTGTTTTAACTTTAACTTCTAAAGGGACAAGAAGTTATGCCACCAGAAAACCTCTGAAGGTCAATGAAGCTCACCCTAGAACTGCAGTTTGTTCAGACTTAAGATGTTCAGGGAGGGAATATTCTAAAGCATCATTTAGCAACCTGTTGCCTCTGGACTTTTGAACTTCTCTTCAGTCATTCCCAGACAATCATTCCATTGGGCAATTTAAAATTCAATAAATCAAGATTTATTTATTTATTTAAATTTATTTATTTAAATCAATAAAGAAACTAATCAGGGAGAGAAGCAACTTAGAACTAACAAGTAATTTTCTAACAGTAAGAACAATCAGTGGAAAGCCTTACCTTCAGAAATTGTGGGTGCTCCATCACTGGAAATTTTCAAGAAGAGATTGGATAGACAATTGTCTGAAACTCTCCTGCTCATGGAGGGAGTTGAGCTAGATGACCTCCAATGTCACTTATTCCAATTCTGTTTTTCTATGTTCTGTGTTCTAAGATGGCATAATTATGGATAAAATAATTCCAGACAGAGCTGCTGAAAATCAAAGTCGTGCTCAATTATCTCCTCTGAAATGCTATTCTTATAATTAGCAAATGCCATTCAGCTACACCAGATAAAGCACAGGTTGTCTTCAATTTACATCTTTTCATTTAGAAACTCATTGAATTTACAATGGCACCAAAAAAAAATGGTTTACAATTGATCCTTACAGCATTCCCATGGTCGCATGATCAAAATACAGGCACTTGACAACTAGCATGATCATGTGACCATCTAGGAGTCCGGGGTCACATGATCACTATTCACAACCTTTCCAGCCGATTTCCAACAAGCAAAGTCAATGAAGGAATGACCTTTGTTTAACAACTGCATCATTTACTTAACAGCTGTAGTAATTGGCTTAGCAACCATAGGTAAAAATAGGTAAGATTCACTTAACAACCATCTTGCTTGGTTCCAATTGTAGTCAAAGATTGACTACATTCATTCACCTGTAAGTAAATCCTTCATTTTATTACCAGGCCATCCTTATCTATGGTCAGATTTATTATTTATTTAGCGTATGGATTGTGTTAGCCGGGGATCACCGAGGCAGCTGGCTGCCTCTGTGAAAGGAATTTTTTCGGGTGGTGTTATCTTTACCCACGGGATGCCAGAATGCCAGTAGGCATTCGGGGGAGGCTCCTTTCTTGTCCCTACACAGTTTATTCACTCACAGGAATCAAACTGCCGAGCTGCCGACCTCAGGGGTGCACAGGCCCAGTGTCTTACCATGTGAGCCACAGTGGCCCCACTCTGTAGTCAAACATAATTAGGGTTAGGACTTATTAATGGATGGGAGACTATTAGAAAATACCATTTTTGTAATGAGTTTAGGAAATTAAGACCATGGGAGGCTTCTGTACTGTTGTTAAAAAAAATCATGGAGGTATCTATCAATTTGAGTCAGTAGTTCTTAAACTGAAGTTTTAGGAATTTCTGGGCATATGCTGGGGGTAAGGGAGCAATCTATAATTGTTTTTTGTAAATCAAGTTTGGGATTTTGCTGCTAAGAATGTTTGTGTAAAACAACAGAATCTGAGGGACGGTTTTTTGGAGGGGAAGATAATAACATTATTCAAAAGCATAAAAGGGAATTGGTCCTAAGAGTTTAAGAACCACTGGCCTAGCCACTAGAACAGGGGTGTCAAACTCGCGGCATCACAGCGGCATCATGTGATGTATTGTGACTTTTTTCCCCTTCGCTAAACCGAACGTAGGCATGGCCAGCATGTGATGCATCCAGCCCGTGGGCCACGAGTTGGATGGCCTTGCAAAACTTGGCTGAAGCCTTCTTTTCTTAAAAGGGAATCATTAAATGTTACTGACATGGATAATATCTAAGATGCCTGGAGGATATGCCCTCTTTAACAATTTTAGCTATTTTCATATTCCAGGGTTTCAAAACAAAGGAGCACAGTTAAATTTAATAGATGTAAATGTTTCTTTCTCAGTACATAACCTGATTTGATTTTAATGAAACCTGTTCTTCCGAGTTAAGACAATAAAAAACAGTTTACTGCATTTGCCTTGGATCTATTTATCATTCAGTTTTGAAAGACTTTTGCAGTTGCAGTCCTGTTCAGTCATTCTTTACAGAGAGATAAGCATATGGGATGTAGAAATCCAGCATTTGGGATGGTAAACTAAAAAGGCTACAAAAGACTCAAGAGGGGTTGTAAATACAGGGACCAGAGGTGAGAATTCTAATGCATCAGGCGTGTAATTGCATTAATTCAATACAATGATTAAAGAGCTTTGAAGTAGTGCTGCTGTGGCAGCCTGATAAATTCTGATTAAACAGAGGTGTGAGAAAAAAAACCTATTATGGATCAAAGATTGATAAGATACATGCAAGGGGAGAAAATAGGTTGAAAAGATTTCAAAAATGATATTAAGTGACTCTGAAAGAAATATGTTAAGTATAAAATGCACAAGGAAGTGTGCTAGGCAGCATGACAAATATGCCATTAAACAAATGGATTGAATAAAAGAAAAAAAATCAGATGAAAATATTCTGGTTGGGATTGTTCATTTGATCAGCAGTTTTCTTCACAATATAAGATTTTGAAGACTGTAAAATGGGGTGTCAAACTAATGTCATCACGTCATGTGATGTATCGCAACTTTTTTTCCTTTTGCCAAACCAGGGGTGTGCATGCCCAACGCGTGATGCATCCGGCCCATGGGCTGCAAGTTTGACATCCCTGCTGTAAGAGAAGGAGTATGGGTGTTCTCTTCTGTCTAATCAAGGAGAGAAGCAACCTGGAATTAAGGAGAAACTTCCTAACAGTGAGAACCAAATACCAATGGAACAGCTTGCCTTCAGATGTTGTAGGTGCTTTATTGCTGGAGGAAGAGGTTGGACATCCACTTGTCTGAAATGGTATAGGGTCTCCTGCTTGAGCAGGGGGTTGGACTAGAAGACCTCCAAGGTCTCTGCCAGCTCTATTCTGATTGAATAGCATAGAAAGCATGTCAACTGTACAATGATTGGAGAGATATTACCATTTCGTTTCCAGCCAGGCAACTTTACCCCCATCTGTCTTCTCCTTGGCCTATTTTTGTTTTTGCCCATTTTGCACCAAAACCTTTGCCATTCTTCAGATCTTGCACTATCTCCCTTTACCAACCCACAACTTCTGATCTATGGTTTAATATAATTGCAGCACCCATGCATAATGATACACTTTAAAAACCATAGCTGCTAGAGCAATATATACAAGTTGCATGAGTAAGCCAACAATATACATGGCAGAGCCAAACACTGAAAATCAAAGTATTTATTTCCTCATCATGGTGCTGTCTGTTCTATCTGCACTACTTATCTCATGGGAGATTCCTTTTTCTCTCAGTCAGAAGTACTAGTTATAAGAACTTGGTGAAAGGAAAAAGCATGTGGGGAATACAGAATGAAAGGTTATAAACTAGAAGCTAGGGTAAATAAGCATCACCAAACTGATCTACCATATCTAAGAGGACTAGCAAATTTTTAAAAGATCTGTGCAGAAATTTAATACAGTAACTTATTTTTTATGTAGGACTGATCAAATCTGACTCTGAGATCCCTCTGATCTAGCAATCATGAAAGCATCAATAGCTCTTCATGAACTACTTGAAATCACTGCCTTCCTTCTTGTGATTTTCTCAAGAATACTTGAGGGAAGCCCTGTTACATCCCATACAGCTTGGCCAGACTAAACACTGCTTTTATAACATTACATCTATTCCCTTGAAATTGCTTAATATTTGGAGATTTCTTGTGCTGTTTCCAATTAACCCCACAGCTTAAGGGAGATGGAGATGAAGACATGCTTTGCATAGTAATGTGGATACCACACGAATATTTTTTGTTTTGCTTCCTTTCTCTGCAGCTTTGCTCTTTGGGTAGTGGCCTTACCATCCACAGTGTGGTCACTAATACTCAAGGAGAACCACCATCAGCTTCTGTTTAAACTTGGCTTATAAAGGGGATAAAATAATGGACCATAAACACTGTAAAACTAAAATATAAGAAAAGAGAAATGGGGACAGTATACATACTCTGTTTCCCTGAAAATAAGACCCGGACAGAAAATAAGCCCTAGCATGATTTTTTCCCAGGATCATTGTTATTTAAACCCTGCCCCCAAAATAAGCCCCAGTTAAGATTGTCAACCAGACAAACAAATTTAGTACTGTATTTCCCCCAAAAGAAGCCCTAATGCATCTTTTGGATCAAAAAATAATATAAGACCCAGTCTTATTTTTGGAGAAACACGCATAGCAGCAAAAAAAAAGGTTTAATGGGAATCAGACTTACAATTTGATCATGGGTTTGAACTAACTGGGATTATAGCTAACTAAGACAACTGCTCAGGTGGTAAATATCAGGGGGTGAGAAACAGTAATAGTCTCCTCTCTAGAAACACCCACCCACACATGTTCCATGACACATTGTTCAGCCATTCTCTTTGCAGATGCCAGAGTTGTGTATGTCACACCCTTCTAAACTCTGGAAGGTGTTGTTCCAACACCAATATCAAAAAGGCAACAACAATGTCATTGGTTTTCTGCATGACATGGGGAATGGCTAGGGTTGAAATTCCTTATCTTTCTTTCAAGCAACCCTCCCACACCTATATATTATTTTCATTTCCAAAGGTATAGCGTTAATTCAATAAATAAAAATAAAACTTCTGGTAGATAACCAAGCTTAAATTTGGACAAATATCATGGGGCAAGCAATTAGATGAAGGGTCCCCATGGCTAGCAAAGATCTGTGGTCTGGAATTACATAACATTGTGGCTTCCCATTGTCAGTTTGATGGTGGTGTGTCAAACTGGCAGGGGTGTCAAACTGGCGGCCTGTGGGCCAGATGCATCACACGCAAGCCATGCCCACCCCAACTCCATGAATGGGAAAATGTCACATGATGTATACAGTATATCAAATTGAAGAACTTTGTTGCTCATAGTGATACAGAATAGGGCCATGGATTCTGCACTTTATGGAAAAACATTGGCTTCTAATTCTCAATTCTAAGCAGAAGCCTGCACAAGTGTGGAAAATTAAAGGATCAGTCTGGGCTCTGGAGAATTTCTGGTTCAAATCCTCTACTCAATAACCAACAATCCCTACTGTCATCCCTTTAAACTGAGGCATTGCTGCTTTATTTTTATATGGGACTGAACCTGTAAAATTTGAATGTTCCATTTGTTAACCTGGAACACGAAAGTATCAAAAAGCTCTGGCAACACATAACAGAGGTTTTAGTGTAGAGAGGATGAAAGCTAGAATTATGCAGTTAGCTTTACTAGTCTGCAGATTTCCATTAAATGGATGTATTTTCCTTGCTATCCTTCTCTGTAATTGACATGTCTGAGAAGCTGACACTCCCTAGAGATTAATCTATTTTAAGTTTAATGGATCAAGGGAAGTTACTGAAAAACTTTTATTAAAAAAAGAAAAAGAACAACAATTCTCTACGTTTTATTTCTTAAGACCAAAGGGAAATAGTATTGTTTCCATCTGTGTTAATTGGGGACATTTATCTGGCATTTTCACAGGCAAATATTTCCATTCTATCGTTTCATGTATTTATTTATAAGCACTCAGCCAAACATATACTTGTAAGTTTAGTAAGGGACTGAAGAGTCCAAAAGCATATTTTGGAAGAGATTTAAAATTAGAAACAGTCACTGAAGCTCATTTTTCAGTAACAACTTGTACAGAAGACATACACAAAGGAAGACATTAGTTCTTTTGGGGTCTTAAAAGAAAAGCTATTTTACAAGAAAGTTCTAAAAAAAGTTCCATGTGTTGGTATGACGACACAGATATTACTATGCATCTTAAAACATAGATCAATTTGGTGCCTTCTGCAAGTTGCTAGAATTGCAGTTTCCAGAACTTCCTTTGGCCATAGCAGCTGAAAATCCTAAGAGGGTTAATTTGGGGAGGCTACTTAGATACTAGCTCATATTCCAAATATAAGATATTCATTGCGAGAGAGGATTAGTGACAAATTCAGTTTGAATAAAATGTCTGATACTGGAAAAGCCAAGATAAGGACACTAGAAGAGAGTGGTATAGAGCAAAAATTGTTGTAATGCATGAGTTCAAAGAATAAAAAATGTAACCAAGTTCACATGAGATAAATACTAAGTAAAGACAGATCCAGAAAGGTTTAACTTAAGCCTGGGGATAATCCACATCCAATTCCTCCATTCATTATATGCTGAAATTCTCAGAGAAAGTGGAGTTTCAACAGGGATAATAGTATGTGCTTCTTTTAAGGCAATAATGCAAACCAATTTTCTGTTTTTGCTCCCCATTATCCCAGTTCTATCAGTTTAAGTGTTCCCACATAAGTCTAATTTGAGTACTGTTTTCATTGCCATTCATGATCTGTTCTGACAGTTTCTCAAATGCATTCTCAGGATTTTTATTTTTCAGTGATATTTGGGGTCTAAAAATGAAATGTGCAATAGCTTACTTCATTCAGCATGAATACCTTTGATGATTTTTGTTGATCAAGGGGATGGAATAATTGACTGGAACAGCAGTACAATTGGATAATAACTTGTTAAGAGTCTGTTAACTCTTTTTTGATAGCTAAATTAAATATTTACTGTACTAAACACAGATAAAATATTGCAATAGCGAGCTACAAGAACTCTCCTCCCACAAAACAATATTCTCACCTTTGCAAGGCCCCACCTCCATCTGATTACTCAGTTCAGTGGGCTTAGGGCAAATTATTGGTGTGATATTTGAACCCAGCCCTCTAGTGCAAAGGTTTTCTTTGATATGTTATTGCATTTCTGAGCGCTTAAAAGGGAAGTTTTGTATTGTAGACTCAAATTAAATGTTACAGAATTGTCTTATGTTCCGCCCTTTATTCTGCAAACTTGGACATCTTAATCACATTGATCAAGAATCAGAATCAGAATAGAGCTGGAAGGGACCTTGGAGGTCTTCTAGTCCAGCCCCTTGTCCAGCCCCTTGTTCAAGCAGGAGATCCTATATTATTTCAGACAAGTGACTGTCCAGTCTCTTCTTCTCTTCTGTCCAGTGATGAAGCAACCACAATGACTAAAGGCAAGCTATTCCATTGGTTAATTGTCCTCACTGTTAGGAAGTCTCTTTAATTCCAGGTTGCTTTTCTCCTTGGTTAGTTTCCATCCATTGTTTCTTGTCTTGCCTTCTGGTACTTTGGAAAATAAATTGACCCACTCCTCTTTGTGGCAGCCCTTCAAATACTGGAATACTGCTATCATGTCCCCCCTAGTCCTTCTTTTCTCTAGACTAGCCAAACCCAAATCATCCAACTGTTCTTCATATGTTTTAGTCTCCAGACCTTTAATCATCTTAGTTGCTCTTCTTTGCACTTTTTCCAATGGTGAAGAGTAAGCCTACAATGGCAGAGAAAAAAGTTCTATCTTTTCTGTAATGGTTTAAATAAGTGCATGATTATAAGTGAGAATATACTCTAATTCAAATGCCTTGATTTTAGATTACTTTTTTCCAATAAGAATCTTTGATTAATAATTTGAAGCCCACCAAAGCCACATAAATACATCTGAGGAAGGTTTCGTGACTGTAGAATTTACTGATATCAATGAACTTTATTACCATGTAAGGATAGTTAGGAAAGCAATCTGTGTTGCGGGCAAGCAAATACATCTGCATATTTTGTCATCAATTTTATAGCATGTCATATATTATTTTAAAAAACCAGACCATAAAAAAGGCTGCTTCAGGAATCCAGCAGTTTATATGCTACTATGCACCAAACTGCTTTTAATATTTGAGAATACTGCATCTTGCATCTTGATGCAGACACTATTAAAAGATCCCATGCAAAGAGAGATGGGGATAGGGATGAAGAAGAAAATTTTCTGTAATTAAACCAGCAATATATAAACTGCAATCTCTGCATTCTTGTTAGTACCTTGCAAACCATATGAGTGAAGCGAAAGCTAACTGAAACTGAAATGGATTGTCCTTTCTTCCAACCTAAGCAATGAGAAGATTTCACTGCCTGCCAGTCACAGCTCTAGCAAGCTCATCTTCTTTCAAAGCATTTCAATTTTTCAAGCTGTTGGAGGGATTGCTATAGATCCTGGGGCCATATGCCTGAAAGCAAGATCATAATTCAGCAGTAGGAGGCCTGCTTATCTCACTCAGCAGTGAGCTGGCAGAAGACAAGAATCCAAGCTTTGTTTATGAAGGCAATAAATAGTCTTCCTGTTTTGTGGCCTAACTGGTTTTAAAGCCCATTAGCCAGGGAAAGTGTGAGCTTGTGTGCATGCACAAGTAGAACACCTACCGTAGCTACCTCTTCAAAAGCAACCCCCTCCCCCCCCCAAAAAAAAATATCCACCACCCATTCTTCCAATTACAGTTTCTTGATTAAATTGTGCATTTTATAGGACCACTGTCATTCAAGAAATGCTATTCAGTCATTTTAGTGAAAAGGGGAGAAAGGAAAAGCAGTGGCATTTCAGTGACTAGTGTAGCAATTGAAAAATTGAAAAAACAGCTTGTTTAAAACACATTGAGAGAGATGCATGCATTCCACAAGACCATGGAGAGCAGAAAGATTTAAAACTGCCTATGTAACAATGGACACATACTGTATATCTGTTCCAGACCCTTTGCACGGCGTCTTTGTCTAGATATTTGTCTGTGTCACAATGGAAATACTTAACTCATGCCTTTATGACTCGCCTCACCTCATCAGTAAGTATGTTGAAAAAAAATCAAGCAAATGAAGTAAATTTGAAGCTTTTCTTTTCATCTGAATGAAGATCAAAGCTATTGATCAGCAGACAAAATCATTTGGCATGACATTAAGTATATATCAGAAGAATATAATATACTTCTGACTTTTGATTGGTAGTCTTCATCTAATGAATGTTTTGATGCGCCTCCTACATATTTTCATTGTCGATTGCTACAGTGACCTCCAATTTATCACTACAACAAATACTCTATTGCAAGAAGGATACAGCAGAATGCAACTCAAATCCAGAAAAAGCTATTTAGGGTTTCTACACAGGTTTTCCTGAAAAATTCATAACATCAGAGGCAATATTACACCACATAAGGTAACTGTCTCATCTGGTGCCATATTGCCAACAGGGACAGGAAATACAGGGAATCCTCAACTTACAACAGTTCATTTAGTGATCATTCAAAGTTACATCACTGAAAAAAGTGAGTTATGATCATTTTTCACAGTTTCAACCACTGCAACATCCCCATGGTCATGTGATCAAAATTTGACCACTTGGCAAATGACTCATATTTATGATGATTGCAGTGGGCTGGGGTCATGTGATCACCTTTTGCAAACTTCTGACAAGCAAAGTCAATGAGGAAACCAGATTTGCTTAACAACTGAGTTACTAATTTAACAACTTCAGTGATTTATTTAACAACTGTGGCAAGAAAGCCATACAATGGGTCAAAACTGGCAGGCAGTGTTAGAAATGATGATTACCTGCATGTGGCTCACCACACACTGTGGCTCTGAAGTGGCCACAACTTTGCCAAATTTCAATCTCACAGGAGTAACGGGAGCCCAGATTTTGAATGCACGTTGTAAATTAACCCATTTGAGGTACATTGATTCAAAAATTGTTGCCCTCATGATGCTTCATTTCACTCAACTGAAGGTTATAAACAATCAAACAGACATAAAACCTTTAGTAGTATATAAATGTCCAGCATGGTTCTATTTCAGAATTCAAATTAGTACAAAGATTTACCAAGAGCTGCTATTTAAATTATCTGTTGATATTTCATAACTTCTTATCATCCTGCTCTTTTTCAGATAATGCTCCATAACACTGTCATTCTATATGAACCAAAAAAAAAAAAAGTATCACTGATTTTATTGATTGGAAAGAATAGAGATAGTGCCATTGCAGCAAAATTTGGGATGGAAGGATCAGGAAGCCATGAAGTTTGTTTGCTTGATGATTACGGTATGTAATATAAGTAATCCAGCATGTAAAATTTTACTGAAGCAGAAGCCTGGCTCTTCAGTTTGATATAGAAATCAAGCATATAAAAAGAAAGTCTTGTTAAAGTACATTCTTTAGTCCAGATGTTCAGAACCTTTTAGAATACATTTGGTTGCTGTTGCAGAACACTGTGGCTCTCGACAACATAAAAGATTTATGTTATCTCCACTTAACTTTGTAAACAGATGCTCCATCTTTATAGATTAGTAAAACTTTTTCAGAGGTGGTAATCTTGCAGATGGCTGTCATAACTGCTACAATTGAAGAGAAAGATAGTATAATGTAGTGTGGATGAATATAATTAAATTAAGGGAAGTTCATTGTTATTTAATCTACTTACATGCTGGCAAATTATTTATGTTTACTATGGATATCCCAGCTTAAAAGAACACTGTTATAAAATCTACCTTTTTAATTTTGCTCCAATTTCATAACTGTGATCCAATCCCCATATATTTCACATGACCAGACACTTTAAAAAAAAATCAAACAAAAAATGTTAAAACAATGGAATTTAATGTAAAAGTCTACCTATATTTATATGCTGCTTTTTGTTTGTACTGTACCTGCAACATGTTTTTAAAATAAGTATATCCTTTAGCTTAAATAAAATAAGGAAAGAGGTAAACTTTGTGAGATCCATTTTGGGCTCCCCACTGAAAAATGTGGTCTCTTCTTAAGTAGTTGGTGCTTCACCCAAAACAAAGTCAGCAAAAATCCAACAGCACAGAGCAGCATTGTAGGCTTAGGGTCCTTTGAAAAAAGCCGGTGTGCTGAATATTAACACTATTTCACACATTCCCAAGATGTATGCAATTACCTCCGGGAGAAGAGCTGGGAATGTGAGGTCTCCAGGGCTTAGATAATAACATAAAGTAAGTGGCAACGATTATCCATGTATTTTTTTCCCAGAGACATGTTATTTAAAGCCTATCTTAGTCTTCCAGAATGAAAGACAGAGGAATGTCCACTTTATGAAATTGCTATTAATGTATGACCTCGAGTTGAAGACAAGGTTAATTATGGGTTTTTAACAGAAGTTTCATTTTGGCTTAATATCAGTGCTGGGCTCTTAAATATTGAAGTAAGTTACATTTTTCAGGGACAATTGCCTTTGAATGAAGAATGGCAGGCTCTAATCTTTGCTGACCCTTACAACTCCCACTGTGTAATCCATAGCAACCACGTTTCTAAGGCAACCAAAGAACACGTAGTAGAATAGGATAAAACCATGAAATCTGATGTCATACTTTCTCCAGGATACAAAATGGAAAGTAATCTTTTAAAGTGGACTTATTAAACATTTGACCTATTGGGTAAAAAAGGATGAGATGCGGTATGCACCACCTTTTCCATATTGCTCCAAAACAGAAACTTATCTATGGACAGCAAACATAGCAACATGCATTGAAGACTCATCTGGAAGGAGTTTTCAAATATTCCAGATCATAACTGCTTATAAATTATGTTGCTGATAAGTGTTTATCACAGTCTTTATTTTTAGACTCTGGACCAAATCATTTTACATCATTTTGGATAGTAATATTACAGTATTATTTCATTTGCTTTAAAACCTGGTAAGTCATCATTGCACGGCTTTCCTCATTTTTAAAGGAGTATCTGGACCTTTAGTCTAAGAGATAGATAGATAGATAGATAGATAGATAGATAGATAGATAGATAGATAGATAGATAGATAGATAGATAGAT
>JANHFL010000003.1:511080-534053 GCA_032468155.1 Oxyrhabdium leporinum
CTTCCTTCCTTCCTTCCTTCCTTCCTTCCTTCCTTCCTTCCTTCCTTCCTTCCTTCCTTTCTTTCTTTCTTTCTTTCATTTATTTATTAATTTTTTGTGCTGCCTATCTTGTCTAGAGGCATCTTTCTTTGCTTTCCTCCACTCTTACTTGTATAGGATGCCATGTCTTGATATGCTTAGATGTTGGAATGGACCAATGCATTGGTTTTAGGTCTTGATTCCCAAGTTTCAAGGATACTTGTAAAGATGCTGAATATCCATTGTGTTATAAGACCTGGATATTTTATGCAACTTGCTCTTTTTTCAATAAAAGGGCAATGAAACACAATTTCATATTTGATCATTTATATTGCCCTCTCCGTCTCCCTCTCTCTCTCCACACACAGCAAAGAGTGATGGGTTATGATTGAACATTATTTTTTTCATATATTCTATGCTCTGCCATGACAACATGAGCAGAGTAACTACTGATGCTTGCATACTATTTTCTACCCCTCTCTCAGCATAGAGGAAGAAGGAAGGAAAAGCATAGCATCCTCATAAAATTAGCAAGGTAATTAGCAAGGTAATAGCAGTAGCAAAAGACATACAGTCATCTCCTGGAGCATTTTTAATTGATATAGAAAGCCCATGCAGCTTTGTAGTAAGTCTTCATTCATTGGGAGAATATGCATACTCTTGCTATATTCAGAAAAAGCAGAAAGACACTGCAAGCAAGAGAGAAGTTGGACCTCACCCGATAACTTAAGCTAGCAACCTAGAATCTGACTCACTGGGATAATTTGCAGACTCCTGCTATATTCTGGGAAGTGAGTCTACTACTGCTTCAAAAAATGCAAACTTGCTAATTTCATTCCAAAAGGAATGAAATTTCCCTCCCTCTTTGTCTATAGTTTCAGAGTTACTCAACATCTATGTATCCCAAATAGCCAACACACTTAACATATTTTTATTTCTGTTTATCACCATTTCCAAAAAGTAATAATGAAATAAAATTGAAATAAATGTTACTTATTTAATCTAAATCAGACTTCCTAGTTGGTAGGACACAGATAGGACTCAGAATGGATAGTAAAATAGAGGATTTGAGATTGACAAATATTGCTGAGAAGGGAATATTGCTGAGAAGGGAACACACCATATTGTTGAGAAGGGAACACACACACACACACACACACACACACACAAATGTCCTTCTTAGAAAGCATTGCCTCTTTCTATGATAAGACAAATTGCTGTATCAAAGGGTTAATAATAATAACAGCAGCAAAATAGAAGAAAAAGAACTAAAGAAGATAATATACCTTTATGGTTATATTTGTTGAGAAATAGGATTTTAGTAAAACCTTCTTAATTTGCCTTGTTCAAATTCAAAAAAGTACCCCAACTGCAAGCTAACTTGATGACTACATTTTTAATGTAACATTCTGAAAAGTACAGATGTTTTCTGCACAAATTTGGGTATTATAAGAATCAGGATTTTGAGGCCCACCACAAAAATAGACAGATAACAAGCCTTTTCACAGGATGGAGGGGGGGGGGTTCCCCAGAAAGTTTCACAATGTAATGTTATAAAGTCTTTTGAACCCTTTTGTATATATACATTGATTATCTTGCAACTGACATGGAGTAGTTTGTAGCATGAGAGACAAATCTGAAGTTTAATATCCTAATTTTCTCTACTTCTCTTATATTCCTACATACAATCCCAGAAACTTGAAATGGAACTGTTAGGAACAGATGAAGACAAGTGTTTGTTTGTTTGTTTGTTTGTTTGTTTGTTTGTATCCCACCTTTATTATTTTGATGAATAACTCAAGGCAGCAAACATACTTAATACTCCTTCCTCTTCCTATTTTCCCCACAACAATTGGGAAATGAATTGGGCTGAGAGAGAGACCGACCGGCCCAAAGTCACTCAAATGACTAAGGTGGTACTAATGATTTCCACGCTTCTAGCCAGGTGCCTTAATCTCTAGGGCAAACTGACTGTATATGGTTAGAGAATATGCATAGACTTTTACCACACCTTTCAAAAATAGCAATTCCTTACTTGGCAATTCCCCTGAGAGAACTGATTTGCTACAGAACTACCAAAATATACTTGATTTTTTCTATAAGAGGGAACTATTCCATTACTACATTCTAATGTGAATCTGGCCATTCTTATTTTCCTCCTAGCAATTAATCCATCTTTAACGCTCCAAATAAATGCTAATGGAATAAAATATATAATTCAACAGGAAACGAATGAACCCCAATGGAAAGCCATTTTAATTAATTAGAGAAGCTACACAGAACATATTCACTTTTCAGATGCCTCATGGAAAGAACGGTCCCCAGAGAATACAGACAAAGTAAAATTAATTATTCTTAGCCAAAATATAAAGACAGCTCTTGTCCACAGCTGATTCTGAGTTCAGTTTTGCAAAAAAAAACAAAAACCAAAAAAACCACCCAATCCCAATCAGAACCATCTAATTGTTAATATCTATGGAACAGAGCTTAAAGAAATTTATTTTTTTAAAATACAGTACAGACTGTAGAAATAACCCTTGTTTTCCTCTGGGGATCTGTTATTTTTTCTACTCTGTATTTTAATAGGATTTTTATAGGCGCTGAACAGATAAATTTATAGCTGTAGGATTACTCAGCTGCCTCTTGAGTTTTGCAAAAGGTAGAAAGAAAATAAAGTGTTTTTCCCACCCTCCTGTTAGTCAGAAGTTATAACAAAAAGCAGGGGGGTGGGGAGAACTTACCAACCAGAATTTTTATTTTACAGAAAAATTAAATAATCTTTTTGCTTTTTTTTTTTTAAGACCAATGTGTGCACGTCTGAAATGTGCATAGAATAAGCCAATGTTCTTTAATAATGACCATATACTTTCATAATTTACAATGATAATGAAGATTTTACCTAGCAAAGCATAAAATAATAAACATTCAAAGAATTGTGCATTTAATATAATTTTATGAATGTGCTTTTCTTTCCCAAATTACTTTCAAATAAGATTGCGAAATAGTATGGAGTTAAGCAAACTGAAGAAAGAAAAATAAGTGTCACTCTGAGAATCTCAAGATTACCTACAATTGCCCAACGGCTGGATTCAAAACTTCTTTGGACATGAACATTTTTAAGCATAACTTAGGGCCTATCACTATCTCTCATCTACATTTACTTCGCTGATTTATGACTATAAAAAGGGAAGAGCTTCCTATAAGTTTCCTTAGTTGGTTGAGGATAGGACAAATTATATAATATATAGAATTTTTGTGATGCCTAGCCAGGATTTTAAAATGTTCTTTAGTGTTACTGATGTAAAAAGAACCTGAAGTCAGCGATAAAGCCTTGAATAGCTTATATCAAAAAGTTCCATCTGTTGTTTGCCAGACAAAAAATGAATTAACATTGACACCAACTATATGTAGCGCAGAGAACTTGAATGGGCAGTGGAATACCCCATCAACATTTATAACTGCCATTTTAGTTCTAATTCTCACTGAGAATACTTTCACATTTCTATTGTTTCCACTGCCCAATTCCTCAAAAGCAATTTGAAGACCGCTGGTGATAATTTCTGTGCCACTCAATACAGAAGCAAAGAACATCATTTAATAACTGACATACCTTGAATTACTAACGGTTGTGTGGTAACTACCATCTCTTACATTAGAAAAAAAATGCTTTCATGATTTTTTTTTTCCATGTCCCTAGTTCATGCTATATGCATTGGTCTGGTCGTAGGCAAAAATAAAACAAAATCAGAGCATTTCAGTGAGAGGAAGCTGCTAACTCACCAAGATGCCATTCACTTTGACAGCGAAAATCTTTACACTGAGAGTTAAGAGTTTTTACAAATTTAAAATGGCCCATCTAAAATAAGTTCACAGAACAGCAGCATTTCAGGTAGATGTGTCTGGCATATCAAAGCTAAATTCAGGAATATATTAATATTATAAAATAATACTCTCTTTCTTTTGAGGTATAATCTACACTCGGTCAAGAACACGGTTAGGTTATAATTTGAAAGTGGTGTATTCCCAGGCCTGAATTTAACTAAAATGTATATGAGATAATCCAGGTACCTCTGCAGTTGCAATCCAATTATGGTCTCAAAATCTTACCAGGAACTGGTAATTTAATGAGTGGTCAATAATTATGTAGGATAGCCAGGGCAGGGTGGTTTTTTTTAAATATATGTACTACCTCTAATTCATATATTCCAATTCCTTTATTGGAATAAAAAAAGAACCTTACAATGCCATCCTCCCTACTATTCTCTGATTTTGACTACTGAAATGTGCTTTTGGTGCCTTTGTATCTAGTCTGGATACCGCAACAAGTACATAATTCAGCAATCAATTGCTATTTAGAAAAATTCAAGGAGACCAGATAACTCCAGTTGAAGTGAAAGCATTACACTGTCAGCCAATCCATGTCTGAGGGAAATGTATAATGCTGCTTAGTTTTTAAAAAGACTTATTATCACACTTCGAAGTAGGCAAGGTCAAAAAGGACATGGATTCCAGGAATGCTTTTTATTATAGAATGTTAGAAGAATCTTGAAAGCCCAAAGTTGTTCTTTGCTCCAACTTACTCCAAATAAAAACAAGGTGAGTTTTGTTTTCAGTTTTGCTTATGACATTCCACTTTCCCAGAATTGAGTTGTCTTTCCTTCCTTTCCTTTTCCTGCCTTAATGTTTCATTGTTCTCTTCCTCCTTCTCAAGGTCAGATCTAAATTTGTTCTCACCTACATAGATTGGGTGTAGATTACTGGAGATATTGTTTTTTCTAATGTTTCTCTTCTTTCTTCTTTGAGATAATCTGGGAAGGTGTATCTAAACACTCTATAGGCTCCTGTGGTATTAATCTGCATGATATATTCAGATTAACCTTGTTTTTACCTGCCCGGGTCTACAGAATGCACCTCCTATTGAATTGAGAGGATTGAGATTACTCAGTTTAAATTTAAAGACCTTAAAATACATTTTAAATTTTTTGCTTTAATTGGTTTAATTGATTTAATTGGATTTTAATTATTTTAATCTTGTATTAATTCTGATTGTATGCTTTTGTTGTAAACCACTATGAGTCTACAGTAGCTGGCAGTTTAATTTTTAATAATCAGTTATTAAACTATATATAATTATCAATTATAATACATCAGAAGTGTTAAATACAATCTAAATTAACAAAACAGAATTAATAAAAATGAATTGTGTTTATTGGAACCTTATAATGCAAACTATTATTTGATTCTTTCTGTAAAGTTCTGAAAGCTTTGGCTCATCCTTACCAAGTATATAATTATAGAGGAATGACATGCAGATTTTTAAAAAATGAAGTCATATTGAAAGTATTAGAAAAGGTCCTTCAATAGTTTATGAAAGAGACACCGCAAAAGATAAAGCAAAGGCAAAACCAAGACAAAAACAGCAGTGACTAAGCAATTGTGTACAGAGATTTTAGACACAAAAGGATGACTTCCCAAAGCACAAATTACATTTCATAGAATTGCTGGGTCAGTTATGAGACAGAGAACATGCAGGAACTCCAAAAAAGGGATGTGGACTATGGGGAAATCAAGAAGGTCAAAACACACATGAAGATATTTCTTCTTGAGGCACATAATAGAAAGAAAAGTATCGGATTTTGTCCTTGGCAAGCAAATTCTGACCTGACTAAAGGAATAACAAATTAATGTTTACATTTCCACCTTCTGCATTTGCTTGCTCCCTCATACATGTGACCTTTTTCCTTGTAAGGTTGATTTTTAACATTCTGTCTCTGGCAAATTTCTTTCATCTTCTTTATTTAGCTTGATCTTCTGTCATCCTTCAGATGAAGCATCTATCATGGTTTGTTTCTGTTCAGTAATATGTAAAAAAGGAAATTTAAGCTGAACTACAGTTTCCTTGCATAATTACTTATTCATGGTTAACTTAGTCTTTTTTAAATGTTAACCTAATTTTCTGAGTTTGCACAAGACACTTAGACTTAAGTTCACCACATGACTCAGATTTTCATAACATCTTAGTCTAACCTGGAATGGCTAGTGTGTAGTTTAGTTTGTCTTATCTTTTCCCTTCACCATGATTCATATCATGGTGATATGAATCATGGTCTCTACTGTAATCTAACTAGCTTTAAATTATAATGCCGTTTACAATTTGAAATTCTCTTTGCAACTGACTGGTTTTATAATCCTTAGCTTTAACATCAGCCTCAGACATAGCAAATATATACTTGGAAAAAAGAAAAATCTAAACAAATGAGCTTCACTTCCCCAAGTATGATAAAGATGACAATGGTGGGTTTATTGTCAAGAAGATGAATGTATCATGAAAGATATTATCTGTTAGTATATTTTGCACGGATAGGTGGCAGAACATTTAGCAAAGTGGTCTTTCTGAAATTCAACACCCTTGTCTAGAAATGGAAAACATTGCTATTTATATAGCATAGAAGCACAGACTTGGAAGAGCTCATTCTAAATGTTGCAACTGGTGGCTGCCTCACCACCCATTGCCTGTCCAATAAAGGGGAATCCATCACTTCTCCAGATAATTAGTTCCACTGTCGAACATTGTCAGTCAAGTATTAGTAAGGCAAGACATGGAAGAGTAGATACAATTGTTCCTTTGGTGACACTAAAGGATTTGAAGTTTCCAACAACTGTAACTAAGCTGGGAAGAAAACTATGTTACTAAAGGAACTACTGATAAGAGATGAGACAATCTTATTAAAAAAAAAGGGCTTGATTCAAAGAGTTCACTTTTGGACTTTAGAGAAAGGAAATAGAGCAAGATTTTACCAATTGCTGACCTTTCAATGCATATGACATAGCCACAATACAATTTCCCTCATCAGTGCCACAATAGTTTTTGTTTTACATGATTCCATCCTATACAGAACTGCTTCTTGGTAAATATAATATTATCCACCATTTTCATGGCCTTCTAAAAACAATAAAGCCCCAATTATTTCAGAGGGCCTTTGGGATTTGGGATTTGAACATTATCTTACTGTTCTGTTACTGAATGATACTATACGCTGGTTACTGTTATATGATATTATGGTATATTACTTTAATATAATGGCAGAAACGTAATCATAATTATTGTGATTTTTTTTTTCATTTTTACCATGGAAATTTTAATATTTCTATTTATTGTAGATAATTATTGAATTATTTACTCTAAAAGGACCATGGATGAATTATAATGCAATTTGTGGCCTACAACTTGGATAAATAAAAAAAAAAACCCACCTCTTCTCCAGCTTTGTATTTGAAGTGTGAATAATTTTAGAATGTAAGGTAGGTAATTATTCTTACATTACAGTTCTGAGGCTCAAAGGTAGGACCTTTCCAACTTCTATTATTAATCAGTTCTCCAACTACACAGAGGAAAATAAAAATGCTTTAAACCAGCTTGCACGGCAAATGGCATGGAAATTTCAGCAAACAGCAATGCAACATTTAGACTAAATCCACTGGCGGGTGAAAATGCATACTCTTATTGAATATTTTGTCCTAACTGTAGCACTTTTCACCCACAGTGCTCCTGAGACCTTAAACATGAAACATATTGTAAAGATCTAAGAAATAAATGCAAAGTAACATCCCGTTATGTGGAAAAGCTTTATGACTGGGAATCTATTACTGTACAACCTTTGCACTGAATTAGATACCATCATGGTCAAGATCTGTACTGTGCCCCAGTTAGTATAAACTTTGGGTAATGGACAACAAATCATAAATAAAAGAGATACCAAGATGAACTTCTCTAAAGCCAAAGGCACAACTACTGGGGTTTTTGCTTTGCATAATACAAGCAAAGAAGAGGACAAATATGCTCACAGAGAAAACATGTTCCAGAGAATGCGGGCTACCATAGAAAAGATCTATGATGCTATCAGCATATACTGACAGCAAGGTGAAGAATTCTCAATAGACTGTCTCCAGAAGTTTGAACCAGATAGGCAGATTTGATTTTGGCAATGCAGTGTTTGATGTGTCTCCCAGCTGCACCTTATGGGCTTGATAACAGCACTTAATCCAGAAGCTTACTGATACCAAGTTACCAGAGATGTTATTTTGCATTGATGTGGTTGTTCTGCCAGCAATCTGGACCAGATGAGGCTTCTGATTTCTCTTCAAAGACAGATTTTTCTCACATAACATGTGCTGCAATTGTTCAACCATAAGTTACCATCAATTTAATGTTGGGGAGAAAAAAGGATTGCATTCTACAGTACTTCTGCATGAAAAAAAGTTAAGATTTCTAGCTTTAAACAAGGTAACAGTATATAAAGTATTTCTTTCAAAGACCTTGATAAGTCACTTCTAACCTTAGGATAGATTAGTGCCCCCAATTTATAGCCTGTGGATCACATGGGATTTGGGGCAGGGCTGGGCTACTGGGGGTTCGCGGGTGTTCAGGTGTACCCCTAGCAAAGATTCTGCAGGGATCGCTGAACCACCAAATCCCACTCCTGCCTGGCCCTGCCCACTCCGCCCTGCCCCTCCTGCCCCTCCCAGGAGTCTCCACGCAGCCTGCAGGGCGCGTACAGAGGCTCAGGGAGGGAGAAGAAATAGATTCCTTAGAGCTTCTGGACCCTGGGGGGGGAGGTCATTTCCGCACTCCCAGAGGCTCCAGAAAAGCCTCTGGACCTTGGGGAAGGCAAAAAGCAGGCATCCCAGAAGTTCAGGGGATGCTGGAAATGGGTTGTTTCCAGCGTCCCTAGAGCATCTGGAGCCTGGGAGGAGGCCATTTTCACACTCCCAGAGGCTCTAGGAAAGTCTCTGGACCTCGGGAAGAGTGAAAATCAGACCTCACAGAAGTTTGGGGAGGCTGCAAATGGGTCATTTCCTACTTCTCTAAAGCATCCAGAGCTGGGGGGAAGGCCGTTTTCACACTCCCAGAAGCTCCATGAAAGCCTCTGGACCTCGGGGAAGGTGAAAATGTCCCCCTCACCATGGTGCAGGCAGCTGACTAGGCCACACCCACCATGGCCATGGCAATGCCCACCCAGCAACCGGGTTTTTGAAGCCCACCCCTGATTTGGGAGTAGAGGAGCAAATGACAAAACAGATCTCACATTGCAGATTCTATCCCTTTTGTACTTGAACATCACACTGAACTACTTAAGGAGACATAACATGTATTGCAATGTCACATGATTTTGTTATTTTTGTGACATTTCCATTTGCTGAAAATGCCCATTGATTGAGCTCTCCAAGTTTTTCTGCAGCTTACAACTATCTTTTATAAATTCTGAGGATGCAGCCCAACAAGGCCAAGGTATTAAACATTGTATAGAGGTACAGGTTGGACCAGGGAAAATATTCCAGAAAATAGAGCAGCCTGGTGGTGGGTTTCGGATCTCATGGCTTGGTCAGCAGGGCTGTATAATCAACTCCCTGAGCCTCAGTCTTAGTTTTGTTTAATTTACAAACAACATGATGGCATATCATGACGTGCTTCATTTTCTTTGTTTTTGACTCACTAAAGGTTTTTGTATCGAAGTATGAAAAAGCTAATGAACTAATCCTTCCAACATTCCAGCTCGAATAACCAATGCGTACCAACTTCAGTAGGTATCAGCCCACCAGGTAGACCAAACCAGAAAATCAACTGCAAAAGAAGATTAAAACAACTTTTACTGAGATAAGCTATAATAATGGATACTTGCAAATCTGATCATGTTGTACCATACCTCCCCATGTTTATATGCCAGTAAATCAAGGCAGCATGTTGACTCATTTCTCGTGACTTAAAAACATTTCAGCTTCCTTTCCTAAGTAACAGTTCTTATATATTTCGGACACTTTGATCTTTCTTAGTCTCTGTACCAGTTTTATATGTTTTTATCATCCAACATATAATTCCTGTTTAAACTTTTCATTTGTGCAACCAGAGAAGTGCATTGTATCTTCTAGCCCCACTGCTCATAACTGCATTATCTGAGACAGCCACAGGCACAGATGCTTAATGATAGTACGGTAGCTTGAAGACCAGATTGATCTATCTTATATAAGCAGTGTGTACAGTTTATACCCAGGAAGACTCTTTCAGGAACATAAAGGCAGGGACTAGAGTATATGACCACTCTCTCCCTTAATTGTATTTAAACAAATTTAATAATTAGAAATTTATATCCAGAGTCTATCTGGGAGGAAGATGGGCAGTTTCTAATTTTGATAATAAAATAAAAATAATTTGTTCCAGGATTAACAATGTTAGCTGAATAGCTCAAAAGGCATTAAGGTAGGATTTGGGGAGCATAGCTCAAGAGTCCTGTGTAACACCTCATGATGACTGTTAACCCAGTGCAATTACTTTCCTTCTTACTCTAACTATTGAACAAATGTTGCATAACAAGTGCTTCCTGCAATTCTTTTGTGAGATTACTGAATTCTGCTTGTGGTGGTTTTCCATTTCAACACAACTAGACTGCAAAAATCAATTACGTTATTGTAATCTTGGGAACTGACTCTGAATAACTGCATGGATATTGTTTTATCCTATTGTTCAAGAATGAATCACTTATAACTATTTCTTAACGATTGATTTTTTTTTCCTGATCAAATTATCTCTCATCAATTTACACTGAAGGGAGATCTGACATGGTGAGGATATATTTCTCAAGTCATTTGGATATTGTTTATAACATACAGTTTAACTTTAGACATCTTATACACACACAACTCAAGACATCCATATAATAGCTCTACTTCAAAAATTGTACTGACTGCAGTTGGTTCCTGAATGCAAGTTGTGGTTGTTACTTTTAAAGCCCTTAGTTTATGGGCTGGATACGTGCAAGTCTTCCTTCTCCTGATGATATATTCAGACAGAGTAGGCTCTCTCTATATCCTCTCATTAGAAACTGCCACACATAAGGCCCTGGAAATATGTCTTCTCATGCAAACAATATCCCCTTGATGTTCAAAAAGGTTGTTCCCTCCTGATTTTCAAAATGTCAGGGAAACCTCAATTATCCCATCAGACCTTGAAGACTGGGCTACTAGGACTATTTCTCTTACAATAGTTTTCTTGTAATGAATGTTGATTCATATAATCATTGCAATACTATATAGCTTTAATGCTTAATTTGGTTATTTCTGTTTGTGTCTAATAGCAAATTATGAATTTATGGAACTGTATGCCACTTAGAGTCTGTGGACTGGAATGACCCCAAATGTTCTTTAAGTACCTCAATCAATCTACAAACAATCTAGCATTAGCCTTCTCCACCTTAGCAATTGTAGATATGATCATTTTGGATGGACCTCTGAAGGGGAGAGATTTAAGGGTTCCAGATTAATGCAGGCAATTGAGAACATGGCCTCAAAGCAAATCATGAAGGTGACACGTGGAAAGACATCCACAGAAAGAAATAAGCTCCTTAAAGCTAAACTCACAACTTTCACATCCATTAATTTAGATGTTATTCCAAACCAATGCAGATAAAATAAACTTCACAACGCCAACCTCCCTTATTCCTTTCTTTCCATTATTTTTCTGATGGTGTTGATTTTCTATTTTATTTTCATCCACTTATACATTGGAAATATAGTCTCTTTTAGAGGATGTGAATGATAACAATACCAATGCCATAGGATTTTATGACTATGGAATATTGTTTCTCCTTTTAAAAAGGAGTTATTTTCCTTTTGCTTTGGTGAGTCATGCAGCATCTATGTGGCTTTCCCCCTCCATCCACCTCCCTTTTAGGTTGCATTATCTCTCCTAACCTCTCTGCCCTGCTCTTGTGACTGGCTGACATCTCCACTCCATGAGGTTAGGCTTCCTTCAGGTTTTCCCTTTGAGGGAGCTTTTGTAAACTCTTTTAGAAGTGAGGCAAGTCCCTACCCCCACCCTTGCTCTCTCTCAACCTCTTGAGAAGGCTCCCTGTGTGCTCAGCTTGAAGGAGATAAATTATAGGGGTTAGAGTGACTTGTGATTATCTGAATTGAATCTGACATGGATATACTGGAGTCTAAACATTATGTTGGCCCTTGGCAGGCCATAAAGTCCCAGTAATTCAGCCAGCAGATCTTACCCTCCTTTTCAATAAAATGAAATCCTATTTTTAGCCTCTGAGGAGTCGGAAATTTTAACTGATAATTTTACTCAGTAAAATCTGGCTTTCCTTAAAATTGAGTGATAACCTTAGGTGGCTGCAGCCTTCCTTAATTATTATTTTCCTTATAAAACTGGCTGTAATAGGGATATTAAACATTCTGCAAGTTAACTTAGAAGGCAAACTGCCTAATATGACCAACTTAGAGAAACAAGCTGGAATAGTGGACCTCTTTAAAGGTTTTCTTTAAAAAAAAACAACCCCAAGTTGAACAAACAATACAGTATAATAAACTCTGTAACAATTTTGCCTTAGACGATAATGGGTATACAACGTATGGACTGCATAGGTTTTGATATGTCCTTTTATCAGCTGATGTTTAAATGAATACTTAAAATGTTTCCCTTTAAAAGTAGGCATTCTGTATTTTAAAATAGCTGTAAAAAGAAAAAAAAAAACTCAGGAATTTGAAAGCATAAAAGAAACTGACCACCACTTACACTGTTGTCTTTGCACCTTCATCAGTTCACGTCTTTTAATGTTTAATTTCATCAAAATAAATAAGAAAAAGGCAAAAAAAAAGGTAAGACAAACCTAGCAATAATTGCAACCTTGTTTTCAGGGTGGGGTGAAGGAATGTGAGGTGGATTACTTTGGAGCAGAGAAACAGAAGACAGAAACAAGTTGAAGAATTTCATTTTCCTTCTGCAGTTCTCCCTTTTAAATAGTATTAGCATATAATGTGTAGCTACATTCCCAGAATAACAATGCATAAATGTATTAAGTGGCTAAGGCTGCAATTCATTCTCTCTCTCTGTCTCTCTCTGTCTCTCTGTCTCTCTCTGTCTCTCTGTCTCTCTCTCTCTCTCTCTCTCTCTCACACACACACACACACACTTCTCTTTTGATACCTTTGTTGTCTTTCCTTTCTATCTCTTTTCCTCTTCACATAGCAAATTTTTCAGAAAAAGTATGAATTTCTTTGGTCATAGCCCAAGCTGATAATTTGTGAAGTGATTCTAAAACCAGACTGAGGGCCACAGGAAATGTAGCCAAATTTCATGTGATTGCCCTTAAGAGCAGAGGTTGCTCTGTCTTTAAAATGTCATAAGTCATTGCGCCCACAAAATATAGCAATCCCTCTAAAAATGAAAGAATAATGGTGTATTAATATTACAAATTAAGTAGCAAAAATCCCAAGCAGTTAGTAACAAAAAGAAAACCGATATATTTATTAACATATGTATCACTCTCCCCCTGCAATTTTGCATTCAGATTAAATCTAAGAGGAGAAAAATGTTCATTTCTCAAAAAGCTGTCATGTCCTTGTCTTTTAGAAAACCACTGACATTAATTTGAACAATGGAAAATTGTCACCTCTGCTAATAGAAGAGTAAAGAGAAAATGTCCAAGAATTCATTTCTGGAGATTAAAAGACAGCTTTGAAAATGAAGCCAGCTTTGATTTGTGCATTTCTACCCCATCCACCCTCTTTAAGTGCACTGAAGGATATGTTTAGAAGCATAAATGGATGCCCGTGGGAATAAGAGACAAATGCATAAAAGACAGTGTGCTTGATTATTTTTTAAGAGAAGTATTATTATTTAGGAATATGGGAAAAATGTAATTGAATTGGGAAAAGTATGTATCTATACAGGTCCAGGACATGATTAAAGGAAGGGAAAACTCCATTTAAGGGAGCGAAAACTATAGAAACATGGAAGAACCAGCAAACTTTGATGTGAAGTTCTCAGAGGCTATCTATCTAATAATTCCACATGCTTATCCTTAAGAGACAACATGCACCTTTGCTCTTCTTTCAAAAAAAAAAACAAACCTACACAATGACATTCAGAAGTATCTTCTCCAATATGGACGTCAATAGCAACTTGATGAAAACCAAACGTAAAATGAAGGAAGCTTTTAAAGTCACTTAATAGTCTTGCAGGAAAATCTTCCTCTATTTAGAACTCAGTATCAAGCAACTACAGGGAAGAAGCAGTGAGAAATGGCTACTTCTGCTTCGCTGGTTGGGGAATTTTTTAAGAGTTGAAATCCATGGGTCTTAAAATTGTAGAGGCTGAGAAACACTAATCTGGGCAATGGGTTCTTCCTCCTCACAAAGATCATTACAGAGAATTGTCTATGAGTCAGAACAGCAGAATTAGGAGCCCCGGGCAGCAGACCATCTGTTTCTACTATGACAGGACTGCTGAAATATTAAGAACTGTCAACTCTTTTTTTTTTCCTTTTCTATTCCTTGTCTCTTGTATCTGGGTTCAGGATTATGGTCTTTATTGTTATATAACCCTTTCCAACAACCTTTCAGGTTAAAATGTGGGATATACAAATTGCAAACAGAAATGTCTCAGAATGAAGCCACCAATCATACTGCAGAGCCTAGGGCACAAATTGCAAACATAAAATCATTGTACTCCTGTTCAAGGTCCTGAGAAGAAATCCCCAGCTGTAATATGTTGGATATGATTTCATTTTTTTCAGACAAGTGAAATTCCCCAGATTGCAGAAGTGGTCTGCATTATCATTTGTCGCACTTTCCTTCAACTTTTCCTTATAATTCCTGTCTCTCTTGCAAGAGTTACAAGTAAGTCAGGTGATATTTTTATTGGACCAACTTCTGTCTCTCTTGTGTCAAAGCCATTAATCATTCACAGTTTCCTCCATGAGCAGGGTGGCCTTAAGAAACCACAATTGTCCTTCTTACAGGAAACCTAAATCATTCCCAGTCAACTAACATCAAGGCAAAGTACTCCAGCTTCAGATATCTAACCCATGACCAAAGCATCTCATCTCCCTACCTTGCTTTTATTCTGTTATAGCTTATTAATTGATTCCAGCAATATCCTTCAGCTTTCTAATGGGCCACAGCCATCAGCATTTACCTTCACAAGGCCAGACAACAAATCATCAGTTCCCTTCCCTCATTAAAAAATTGTATTATATATCCAGCAGAATACATAATATAAAATAGATATGAAAGATAGATATTCCCAAACCAATAGAACATATCTCTGATACAGCACAGGATAAGTACACTATGGAATCTCTTCAGTTTCACTACTTTTAGATGGATTTTTCCACCCCTTATATTCATAATGCTAGCAGCTAACAAGCAGCAAATCTAGCCAACATTATAAAAAAGGGGGTAGCCTCTTGATGTAAAGCAAAGTTGTCCCAAAGGATCTATACAGCTTTATTAAAAAGCAATAAATAAGTTTACATTAGTTAATATATAGCAAAATCTTCCCTTTTCTAATTATGTTCCTCAAACTGATTGTAGTTGTCTTATCCATCCTACATGCGGCATTATTTTTGCCAAGTGATTTAATCTCCACTGTATTTTCCCTTCACAAATGTTTTGTTCTTAAAACAGTGGGGAAGGTCAATCTGTGAATGAACTGAATGCAGTCTCCTGCACTGTGATTTGTTATAATAGATTTACTGGATAACTCAATGCAAAGAAAAACAGGACTCCTGGATTTTTGCCTACTTATTTTGATTGAAACTTGGTTGTTTAACCTAGATTTAAATACTTTAAAATGAACCTCATTTTGTTTGGTTTAGCTTGTTTATCTCTTTTCCAAGACTGTCAGATCTTTAGTACTTTAACTATCATTATCATAATTTATGCAGGTATAATTTTCCATAAAATAGTAGTCTTCTCCATCCTGGAGTCCTCAAAATATATTTGGCTGACAGCTTTTAAATTTTACAGCAGAGCCACATGTCATACTGATTCAGAATTTCTGAAATTATAGTCTGAACCACATCCAAACTTGATTGGATACAGGACCCCTCCCAGATAATAAAAACACAAACTCTGCTGAAATAGAGCTGCTAAATGTCCTGTACTTTCCACTAGTTTTGAATTTAAATTTCATTTAAATTTACATCCCTTGGGCTGCTGGTAAATCATAAGTCCAAAAATAAAGAAAAGAAATAAAAGAAATTATAGGAGAAGGAAGAGGAAGATGCAGTAGTACTCATAGGAGATGCTACAAACAGGGAGCAGGGAACTGGAAATAGAAGAGTTGGATTTCTTTCTGAAAAAAGAGGAAAGAGTACCATTGGGTAACAAATCAACAGAGCATATGTTAATAATGAGAAGAATCGGAACCTGTTTGCCAGTGCAATTACTGCCTTTAAGACAGAATCTCACTCAGTTTTCTGAAAATACATTTTGAATCATTTGAAGGTATGCATTGCTTCATGACTTCTGTGTTAACATCACATAGGTATTCATTCCTCCATTCATTCCAGTTCAATGTAGAATAAATTGTCTATTTTATAAAAGAAAAGAAAAAGAGACAACTGTTCAAGACAAAAATAATGTGAAATTGTCTTGGCATTTCTCTTTACTGTTTTTCCCCCTTGGAAAGGTCTGGTTCAACTAGTATGCCAAGTAGTATAGCTCTCTGGCAATTAAAACAAGTTTCAGTGAAATCTTCATGTATTATTGTATTCAATAAGAAAAATACCCAATCATTGTTAAAACTGAAATTATTACATTTCTTCTCCTGAAATGAGGTCAGAGTCCGGGTAGAAAAAGCAAATTTAATCTTATTGCATTTAACATAGCAAGATTTCTAAGTAGTCATCCTAGGATTATGGCATTAGAGAAAATTTCATCCTTTCTCTTCAGATAGGTAATGTGGCATCTTCTTTAGAGGTGACAAACAGTAATTATATATGTTCTGCATTGTTGGATTTTAGAAAGCCTACAACTCATGTTTCTTTGGAATTTTATTTTTACTTTATTTAAGAACATTTATATGGTCGCCCTACTCATTCTCAGTGTCTCCTGGCAGCTTACAAAGATAAAAATCCAATATGTAAACAATAAAAAAGCAATAACCTCCACCCCAACCCCTGGAGACAACAGTCAATCAAATAAACCACTTGATGGGCTCCATCTCAATGTGGGAGTCCATTGGCAAAACCAGGTTTTCAAGCTTTGCAAAAGAGTATCAAAGTGGAAGTCAATCTTATCTCTGTGGAGAAGGTGTTCCATAGGTAGAGAGCCACCAAGGTCAAGAAGCTCTTGTTCTTAGTTCCACTAGAGCACGGGTGTCAAACTCATGGCATCACATTGCTGTCATGTGATGTTTCACAATGTTTTTCCCCCTTCACAGAGCTGGGGTAGGTGTGGCCTGCGCATGATGCATCTGGCCCACGGGCCGCCAGTTTGACACCCCTGCACTAGATGGACCTACTTAGAAGAGGTGACCTGCAGCATTCCCTGCCTGCCTGCTTTGTTGGGTCAGATAGATGTGACCAGGAAAAGGGGGTCCTTCAAATAACCTAGTCCAATTGGGAGAATATATTCATTGTACTTTTGGAATACAGCTATATCAGTTTGTTACAATAACTTTTTCCTTAACTTTGTGATTCTTTGAAGTTTCATGAGTAATCATGAGTTAATCATGAGTTAATTTTTTTATAAACTACATCTGGCTTTATACATAAAATAAGACACTAACACTTTAGAACAACTTTTATTTTGAAGCTACACAACTCATTGAATTTACAGGATGCACTGAATTTGGTGAAAGGAAATGGTAAAAAT
Organism: Oxyrhabdium leporinum; assembly: GCA_032468155.1. NCBI lineage: Eukaryota > Metazoa > Chordata > Lepidosauria > Squamata > Cyclocoridae > Oxyrhabdium > Oxyrhabdium leporinum. Next base: position 528,760 of record JANHFL010000003.1, read on the forward strand.
GGTAAATGGATAAAGAACTGGTATAGTTTTAATTGAATTGAATTGAATTCAATTCAGTTTAATTAATAAATAAATAGTGTCATCATGCTTACTTAGAAGATTATTTAGGGTTTAAACCCACAGAGCTGAAAATGCTGAGACCTTTAGGCACATCCCATTTGGAAGCCACCAGGTGGGACAAATCTGTGCAGATACAAGAGTAACATTTTTCTTCTGGAAGATGTATACAGCAGGCTTTTGACTAGATGCAAGTGAATGAGGATTAGGTATTCTTGAGTAATGCAGAAAAACCTTTCTGAAATAAACTTGGAAGCCTATAGGCCTTACTTGCATTATTTATTCAGAGCACAAAAGGTTGTACAGACTGCAGAATCTGTACTGACTACAATAAATGTTTTCAAATATTTAAATATGTCACATTTCCAATTTTTCTATTAAAAATAGCAAACCACATGGCTGTTTTGTTGAAATAATAAGTTCTTTCAAAGGTACACTGCAGAAAGTCAATTTTGCACTATTTCTATTTTACTGCCTATGCAGTAAAAAAGCAATATTCAAACATCATGTTCCTATCAACTGCAACAGAGATACTGGATAGAAATGCTTGTGTAAATACTGTACATTTTTGCTATACAGAGCTCTGACTGCTTTAAAATTTTACATTGGAGGGGAAATGATAAAATAAAAGTAAAGCAGTAAACCAGAATGAACTATAGAGGGAAAAGAGATAGGTGTTTGAGTTGGAAGAGTAGCATGTTGTATAAAAAGGATTGTGTGTAATCACACATTGTTCTGATTGGTTTACTGTTCATCCATGTTTTGATTTTATTACTGAAGAAACAGTGAATAATCCCAGTGCTCTTGTCTAGCTGGCAAGTAACAATGTAAAAGAATGTTTCAGTATAGACTTTTAATAAAAGTACTGGCATCTATTGAAAAGTCGAAGTGAAAATAAATTTTGTAAGTCGTATAAGTGAAATTTGTAGGACCTTCAGTTCATGCCATTCATATTTATATGCGGGGAGGAAAGAAAGTTGCTTTGGGGAGAGGTTGGATCAAACCCTAGAAGACCCATGAAGTTATCCCCCCCCCCCAGTTTGGTACCTCCAAAGGTGTTATAATACAATTCCCAAGAATTCTCACCAGTGTAGCTGTGTAGATAATCATTCGGTATGTTTTCTATATTTTTCAAAGATCTGATATAAGGTTATTATTTTTCTGTTGGATTTTTAATAGGCAATGTGCGGTCAGAAGAGACAATTATACAGAGAATATCCCACGTCATTCCCTTCAGTGTTTTCATGCTGTGGTTTGCAATCTGGAAGCAACTCATTAAAAAGAAAAAGCCTTTTTCAACTTGAGCTTGACTTAATTTGGCATCAACACAGAAGTAGCTCATCAGTGAATCCTTCAAGAATCCTTTTTTCAACTTTCCAGTCTGTCTGTCTCACAGCATCCCCTGGCATCCCCTGAACGTCATCATTAGGCCACCACTTGACTGAGCTGCATCAAGTCATCACTGAAGTGATATAAAATCTGTCTGTGTTGTTATTATTTTGACACAAGAATGGTTGGTTAACTCTAGTGGATGTTATAAATCTCTACCACAGAAATGGATCTATCAGATCCTTCCTGCTTACAAACCTCAGAGCTGCTCTCCTACACCTGCACAGCTGCTTTGCTTTGGTATTAAAGATTAAATCCCCTCCTGCCTCTTCTAAATCTCACTCCCAGCATGTAGAGTGAAAGTTTGGAGAAAGCAAAAGTCGTCAAGTAATAATACCTCAATGGACCGATTTGTTCTTTTTTGGGAATGGCTAATAATTCCTGTAAATTGTAGCACGACAGAGCTTAAAATTGAATTTTCTATTTTGGGGATGATTCAGTCTGTTTTATGGCTATCATTATTTTAGCCATGAACGCTAGTAGGAAATCATACTTATCAAGTTTTAAAAAATGAAATGATAAAAAAAATCAAACTTAGAAGACACAGTAATTTTTGTTAGAAAATATCCATTATATGCTGTATATTTGAATTTGTCCTTTTGTGACATGAAACTTAAATTAGTAATGGCACATTTATAGTACTTAAGGGCAGCGTGCCATTTCTGTTGCTTCAAAATATGCAGGAACATGTGTGAAATACTACTATTTGAAGATGCTCTTTTTCCAAACTTCTGCATGTATATGGAACAACTTCTGAAGTAGCTGACACACATAAATATTTAAGATGTCACTGAAGTATATTGGAAGACAGTGGTCACCAGCAGATACTAAGTTAATTTTGTTATAACAGATGTCTTGATGTATTATTTGCAAACCATATTTTATCTGGCATAAAGTAGCTGTAAGTAAAAATTATCTGTCTTCTTCAGTACATTTTATGCCTACTTTACTCTTCAAATACTTCCAAGGCTGACACAAACATTCCACTAAAAATGACCCACAGAAATAAATCTTCAAGAACCATAATGATAACCATACAAATAGTATAATAAAATATGGGAGAAGTATCATAAGAGACATAAATTCACTAAACGTCATACAAACAAACTGCCCTACTTGGAAAAGCTAGGGATTGAACCAGAAATTTTTACTAAACAGCATGTGTTCTAATGCTGAGCTCTAGCCCCATGTACTTTCAGCTTCCCCACCCAATCTTCCTGAGTCATTAACAACATAATTGTTAGTAGTGGTAGCTTTTCACTGTAGTTGCCATCTCATAAAATTTATAAATTTAATCTCATGACTGGTGTAAGCCAATTATTTTTAAATGATGCTGTCTATTTCATGGTGCAAATAACCGGTGCTTTATTGGAGGGAAATATTTCATGACTTTGAAAGCATACAGAAAGCACCTGGATATTTAAGAGGTTTAAACAGATAGTAAGAACAGTTAGTCTAATACAATGGTCTTCACTGTTTCCGGCTTTGTGGACCAGCGGGAGGGAGAGGGGATGGTTCCGCGTGCAGCTTCATTTCTGCCTGCCATTTGCACAAATGTGCTGTGTTGTGCGCTCACCTGCCCACTGTGTGCACAAGCAAAACTGTGCACACACACACACATGCTTGCCTGCTGCTTCTGAGGCCTGATAGTGGGCTGCACCTGGGAGTTGGGGAGCCTGGTCTAATAACTATAATTGCAAAGGCCTGAGTTTAAATTTCAGAACCAACTGCAGTTTTATGTACAGTCACTGCATTCATTTTCTTTTTTTATTAATTTATTTCTTTTATCAACAAGGATAAAATAGAAAACAGAAAAATAGAAAAACAAGCATCCAACACTAATGAGAAAAAAAAAACTTATTGTGTACAAAAAAGAAAAAATCCGACAAATGACAAATAGATCTAATACTGAACATAAAAAAAATCTATTTTGGCTGGATGCTGAAAAGTAAATAAAAAAAAGTGTAGGTTCTCCTCCCCTTACATAAATTAGTCTCTGTCTAATAATCAAATTGACCCAAAGAGGGACTTATTTCTGAATAGGCAATATAGAATTGTAATTTTAATAGTCTCCAAAGAATCATGTACACTAACAGAAGCTAAAAAAATTTTTTTTTTATCTGAAAGACAATGTCATGGAAAGAAAGAAGCCCTTAAATGTCGGGGGGGGGGGGAATGCTTCAGAAGCAAACAATGCAGAAGATACTTATAGCAGCACACTCAAAGAATCTACTTTTGTGTGCAATCACTACAATAGCTGTGATTATCTCAAGATCAATGTACCTGATGCATCATTACATAAAGCTGATTGAATTAAAATGCTCATACATATGAGAAAGTGATCATTCATATGATCATTTATATGAATCCTACCACCCTTTTGTGATAAAAAAAAAAGAATTCAAACATTACTCACACGGGAGTAGCTCCTTTGTTTAAAGATACTTATATCTGAAACCTAACACGGAGTAACATAGAATTACTGTGCCTATATTTTTGGCAGTGAATTGAAATTAAGAGCTATTTTTATCATAGACGGAGATGTTCTCTGTCATTTCCAGTGAAACAAATTTCTGTCCCTTCTAGATAATATGATGGAGTATCACTGACACATTTTCCATGCTGGTGGCCACCACATTACCATATTATGCAACAGACATAAGGTTTCTGAACATCACTGAAGATTCAGCAAGCTCTCATCAGTACATGTGAGGTTAACTCATCACAGATAAAAATCTCTAGGAAACTCATTAGCCAAGCAGTCAGAGAAGCAATGTCATTTCCTTACTCAACACCCATTTCTTGGTCATGATGTGTGCCTGCTTCAGAGTTCATATTTGGAAATGATTGCATTGGGTTTGCATGTTGTCTCAGCGAAGATAACAAGAAATGATATCACTGTGTCACAGGAAAAAAATCCCTAAATATAGACATTTCTGTATCTATGTACTGATTTTAAGATTTGAATAGTGGCCTTTTGTTCACCCATTCATTGTCCACATAAAGTATTAGACATACTCCCAGATAATTAAACCTGCACTTACCTGTAAAATAACAGAGTGGCATGGATTGAATACAGACTAAGCTAGTCAGCAACTTCTTCATAGAACATGCCTAGAATTACACTGGCAATCATGGTACAAATATTATTTCAAAGATATTCTTTAAGGGGACACATTAATTGGTGAGAAGAGAATAATTCCAGAATCTCCCCAGAACTCTTGATTCAAGAGTCTTCCTCAACTCTTGACTCAAGAAATACTAATAATTTGATTCTAAAATAATAGTTCTACAAGATAATTGCAAGATCAGACTTAAAAGCAGAGGAAAATAATAGATTAAAAAAACCTTCAACAGTGAAAAAGCAGCAATTTTGTTTAGCTAAACACAGGGCATTTAGATAATTTAGAAGCAAATGTTTAATAACTATTCAACCAATGTCATGATGATGGAACACTAAGAATTCAGTTTGTCCCTTTATTTCTGATACTGTCATCAAGTATTATTGTAAAATATTAATGAAGTTCCAATGCATCCTAATGAAACAGTTTGCTTGGAAATGAACATACTTTAAAATGTATACCATCATGTAATGGTTACCATAGGAAGGGCAGTAACTGACAAAACAAATATGGTGAAAAGTATTATTTACTTTTTGTTGTGAATTTATTTATCTTGTTCAATCTATATGGCTGCTCACGTGCCACAGAAAGTATCAACAGCAGTATTTAGTATGATAAGCAATTGCTTTAATACCATAATAATTGCAATTTTGCTCTATCTATCTATCTATCTATCTATCTATCTATCTATCTATCTATCTATCTATCTATCTATCTATCTATCTA